>VMDO01004775.1:83847-120430 GCA_007922755.1 Pedetes capensis | reverse complement strand
CATGTAGTCAGGAGAGAACAATCCCTGGAGAAGGACATCATGTTTGGAAGAGTGGCAGGTCAACGGAAAAGAGGAAAACCCTCCACCAGATGGATTAACACAGTGTCTGCAACAATGGGCTTAAACATAAATAAGATGGTTTGCGTGGCACAGAATCGGCAAGTGTTTCGATCTGCTGTACATAGGGTCGCTATGAGTCAGACTCGACTCGACGGCACCTAACAACAACAACAACAACAACTCTTGCAGGAACCAGCCAGGGTCCCACAGGAACTATATTAATCCCTGTCAAGGACACCATCCCCAATGACCTAATCACCTTCTACTAGGCCCCACCTCTTATAGGTTCTTCCACTTCTCAGTATCACCACACTGGGGAGCAAGCTTCCAGCACATGAACTTTGAGGAATCTGTTCATCCAAACTATCCAAACCACAGCACTGGAATACTGCTTATCAGGGCCTAGAACATAACCTGTCATATAGTAGGTAATATTTGATAAATGAACTGATAAATGAACACTACTCTCTAAAGTTAAAAAGTTAGTATCTATTTAGAATTATAGCCTGATAAAGTAGCATTTCCTAGATTAATGTACTTATTAGTGTTTTGTTATGTGGATTACCATAGTTCTCTTTATAAATAAGGTGCAAATTCCCAATAACCAAGGAAGAGTGGGAACATCAGCCACAGCAACATTTAATGTAAGCAATTAAATTAGCTGCTGAAAATAAGGATTAACTGACACATTCAAATTATGAGTTTACTCCATTTTTATTGTTGAATAAATGGTACTAAATATATTTTTATCATCTCTTTTACTTTGATTCTATTATAGTTTAGGAGTTTAATAATCTTTTAATTCCTAAAGATCATTATCCAATTACCTTACTCCATAAAATGTGTATTTAAACTTTTTCTATTTTGGTTCTGTGGAAAAGATTACTGAAATTTCTTGTACTCATTAGAACTTTTCAGTATATTCATCACGTTTTTTTTTCTTTAAAGGAAATGTTTACATAATTGACTGGCTAAAAACTCCTAATTGGTTACTGTATTTCAGAATGAAATATCCTCATGGGGATCAGCTTCAGATAATACAAATAACTGGACCATTTGGAAAATAAATTATTAGTTGAGACCTATAAAGACAAGTAACGTTCTTCACTCCTTGTACAAAGATCTGAATCAATGTAATTCATCAAATTATCTTTAATATTTTTAAATTAAATTTTTAAAGAAGTTCTCCATGAAGCTTCATCATAGGAATTTATAAAGCTGTGCTCTTCTTACCAAGTTTTATACATAGACTAAAGCATAATCCTATAACTTTAAAACACACACACACACACACACACACACACACACACACACACACACACACGACGGGTGGGGGGGAGAGAGAGAGAGCCAGAGAGAATGAAAAATGTCCTCTTTTGCATAAATTTGGATTTTTTCATTGGAAGCTTTATATCTTCTACAATTTAATATTATAATTCTAATATTGGTTCCATATAAGTCCTTTCCAGCATGGAGAGAGCTACTTCTGTATTTCCACCTATGAGAGAGTTCCTTTCAATTCTGTACTGTTCTTTGTCTGATTGCCTATGGTTTCTTTTCTTTAACTCCCTACACTCATATATATTCTCTAAACAAAACCAGAATTTTATCCTAAGAAAACTTCCTAGCAGATAGCATATATAATTTTCTCTTCTTCCCCTATGCCAAATCTATTGTATTATTGGCAATTAATCATTAAAAGTTAAAAAACTTAATTAAAGTTAAAAAACTTAATTAAAAGTTAAAAAAGACCCCCCCAACACCTTTTGAACATGATTAATTTGGGGAGTGAATAATGCAAAGAGTATTTGCAGAAATAATGAAATGTGGTTATTAAAATAATAAAATGTTAAATTATAGTTGAAATAACATTCTAATAGCAATCATCTGAAAAGGATTTTGACAGGATGTCACAAGTTTAAAACATATAACTTAATGCCATAGAAGTAGGAAAAATATAGAGAATAATCTCTGTAGGAATTATTAAATTAACTGCTATATTTCATAGCCTATTATTTAATAAAAATTAGTAAAATATTGAATAATTCTATTGATGTTTTCTCAAATATTAATGTGGCTTCACAATTTTTGATTAGCAGAATTATCTTATTTGCCTCCAATTAGAAAGTGAGAAGGATGGCTTAAGCATTATAAAATAAAATTAAGGAATGAGAAAATATGTCCTAAATACTTACAAATTAAGAATTTAAAGCATATATGTATATATTTATTGTTGAAATTCACACATAGTATAATTTATTCAAATGAAGTATTATTCTTATTTCAAGTACACATTCCTCTTAGTATCCATTGTTGTTGTTGGTAGGTGCCGTCGAGTGGTATCTGACTCATAGCGACCCTCATAGGGTTTTCAATGGCAGATTGTTTTTGGGATTGCCTTGGGAGTGGGTTGCCACATCCTTCTCCCATTTTTGTAGTGCTGGGAATCAAACTCAGGACCTCAGAGACTGCAGAGTGGTGCTCTACCAACTGAGCTAAATCCCAGCCCCTTAGTATCAATACAGACTTCAAATTAGAGATTCCCACCATGTATGCATAGTATATCTCCAGATATAAAACATGAAGAAGGAAATTGATAAGAGGCTTGAAAAATCCAATTCTTAAGTGAACCTTGGAGATTATCTTCATCAAACCTATTATTTTGCTATTGAGATATCTGAGATCTAAAAGTGCAACAACTCACTCAAAGAACCACAGCAATCCCCATCAACATTGTTTTCCCACAAATCATAGTACCTCTCATAAAAATATGGGTTAGGAACAACTTGTATAAGGTCTATATCAAGAGTAGGCCAGTCACCAACATGATAGCTTGAAGAACAGATTCCTGATTTGCAGTTGTGTCCTATGTCTTATAACTCACTGATTCCATCCTAACTACATTACTGTCTAATACATCTTATTTAGTATCAGTAAACTCTCAAACCCTCTTCCAGGAATGTCCCACCTTTTGGCTTCCCTGGACTGCATTCAGTAAAGAATTCTCTTGGGCTGTATATAAATTATATAATATAGTTAGTACATATACATAATAAGAAGGGTCATAAAGAAAGTAAATGCTAAAAAACACATGATGTTAAAAGATTTTTGTGAGGCCACATTACTAGATGTCCTGGGCCATATGCAGTCCATGAGCCTTGGATTTGACATACCTGCTCTAAACCAGTGGCTCTTTATAGAAGCCATTTGACTCTCCACCCCCAAAAGATATTTGGCAATCTCTGGGGACATTTTTGCTTGTCACGTATGGAAGAAAAAGACAGTCGCTAGTGGCATCTAGTAGATAAAGACTAAGTATCCTGTAATGGAAGCTCCTCAATAAATGAGAAAAGGGCAGCTCTCTGAAACTAAGCCAGCCTAAGGTAAAGATCATGAAACTAAATGAAAATTACATTTACATAAAGGAAATGACATAAAGGAATTTACATAAAGGAAAAGACCAACATACTCAGATTCAGGGACATGCATTTATCAGTATTTTTCAAGTCCAAAGATAAACTATGTTACTTTTAGAAGATCAGCAGTAAATTCTAGGATTTGGTGGAGAGAGTATCTATTGTGATTCACAGGCAATGCTTTCACTGTAGCCAAGCAACAACCATAACCATTTACATTAATTTGGTTCCCCTTTAAGTAATTATCAGAGATGATGACAATTTTATTATAAACTTTACGTAGTATATAGAGTGAATAACTTCTTCTTAGGGGTATTTAGCTAGAAGAATAAAAAGGAACTTATAAAATGTCATCTTGCTAGAATCACATTTTGTTTTATTTAACTGCTTAACCTACTTTATGCAGTTGTTACATTAGGGTTTCCCCACCCTGTCTGGTTGGGTTTGATGTATTTTGTTGGATCATATTTGTGATAAACTGATTTGTTCTGAAGAACAAACTGAAATGAACTAAATAAAATCAGCAGCAAGAAGAATTTCTTTATTCTTCTATAATAAATTCCTCTTTCAAAGTCAAAAACAGGATAAATATTTTGTACTGAACCCTCAGGGAGATTTTGCAAATGTCAAAAATTGTTAAGTAATTAAATATCACAGCTTTTTATTATTTTTGCAACGTTGATCCAGAATGGATCAAAGTCACTCTAAACTTGTGCATAAAATTGTTGTTGTTAGGTGCTGTCGAGTCAGTGTCTAACTCGTAGTGACCCTATGTACAACAGGCAAAACACTATTGTCAGTGCTTCTCTGATATTCATAGGGTTTTCAATGGTGGACTGATTTTTGGGAGGGGGTTGCCAGGTCCTTCTCCCAAGCCTACAGCACCTGGTATTCCCAGGCAGTCTCCCATCCAAGTACTAACCAGGCCCAACCCTGCTTAGCTTCTGAGATCTGATGGGATCAGATGCCACAATGCTATAGCTGAAGGCACATAAAATTAGGTTGTCTCTAATATGACATTTCTGTAACTTATGCAGCTTCTGTGGCTCAAATTTTGTACTCTATCTGTTTAAAATTGTAATCATAGGCAATGTGAACTGAAAAATGCCCATTATTTTTTCTAGCTGTCACAATATAACTAGGATTAACAGCTTTGGCAGTACCAGATACTTAATATTAAATCAATCATAGTGTCAACATTATTTAAAACAACATTATTTAAATCTTCAATTGAAGATTAATTTTTACTTTACCATCTTTTAGCCATAATCTGAATTTGACTCAATTTGGTGTTAACATTCAGTTCACTATCAAGGAAGTTAATTATGAGCAGGTATACAAGGCCTTAACAGTGATTGCTATTGTTTCATTTTGAAAAATACCAACATGACTTTAGTATTTTGCTATACACATTTTCTGCCTTCTGAACTAATACTATTTAATGTTAGCATTATTCACTCAATTATCTGAGAATTATTGAATACTTATTATGTACTGGGCATTATTCCTGTTCCAGAAAATGAAAAGATAACAGACATTTTAAGGATACTTTGGGACTTTCCACAGTGTTCTGTTCTATGGAATGCAGAAAAAGAAATAGTTTGTTGAGCATAGGGGAAGTGACATGGAAAATAGGAAACATATATAGAGAACTTTAAAGTAGTATTGAGCTGGCATCATGGCATACTCCTGTAACTCCAGCAACTAGGGAGGCTGAGTCTGCAGCCATAGTACCCTGGCATCCAATCCCATGATCTCGGAAACTAAGCAGGGTTGGCCTGGTTAGTCTTTGGATGGGAGACCACTTGGGAATACCAGGTGCTGCAGGCTAGGAAGAAGGACCTGGCAGCCCACTCCTGAAACAATCTGCCACTAAAAATTCTATGAATAGCAGAGAAGCACTGACAATAGTGCCAGGCATGGCACAGTGTTGGGGAGTGTTTTATGTGTTGTACACAGGGTCACTATGAGTCAGACCCAACTAGACAGCATCAAACAACAATACCCACAGGGAGGCTAAAGCAGGGGGATTGAGATTTCAGGGCTAGAGGCAGCCTATGCAATTTAGTGAGACTATGTCTCAAAATAAAAAATAAAAATAAAAACGAGGCTGAGAGTGCATCTCAGTGGTATAGCATTTGCTACCAGGTGAGCGGCCTTGGGTCCAACCCCTAGTACTGCAAAATAAGTAAATAAATAAAGTGGTATTGAATGAGAAATAGTCCTTTAATAGATAGGATAGGAAGGAGTATCCCTAGTCAAAAAAATACCATGTGCAAGACAACACATGTATGAAAGAACTTGGAATGCTAGGCATTGTGATGCATGCTTGTAATCCCAATGCTGGAAGAGCTGAAGGAGGAGGGTCATAAATTTGAAGGCAGCCTGGGCTACATAGTGAGATGCTCTCTCTCAAAAAAAGGAAGGAAGGAAGAAAGGAAGGAAGGAAGGAAGGAAGGGGGAGGGGAGGGGAGGGGAAGGGAAGAGAAGGGAAGGGAAGGGTGGGAGGGAGGGAAGGAGGGGAAGGGAAGAGAAATTAGAAGATTTGGAAGCCTGCAAGTAGTGGATTACAGATGGTGTGTAGGATGTATCCAGGATGGTAAGTGGAAATAAAGGCCAGACCTTGAAGAACAGTCAGTGGAACATAATTACTAAGAACATATACTTTTGTATTCAGTTGACATAGATATTAATCCCACCTCTGTCACTTATTCACTGGTCATTTAACCATTCCCTTTTCTGATATGTAAAATGGAAATACTGCAAAGAACTTGGTACCTAGTAAAATCTCTGTAAATGGTAGTTTTTCAAACTGTTAAGAAATTTATATTTTATCCTCTAAACAATAAACAGCCACTGAATGATTTAATGACACTAAAAAATTACATTATTAGATTTTCCCTTTTATAAGTAGAATGTACTTAGCATAAGTGGAGATAATAAAGTATAGAAGTCAATTTAGTACAGGTAAAACATTATGTCTTAGCTGGGACTGTTATAAAATAATAACATTTATTTCTTGGATTACAAGCATGAGAGTTAAGTGCAAGAGTTTTAAAATAGTGAAACTGTTTCTGAATCATATGACTTGCCTCACACAGAAAAGCCATGTAAGAAGTCACATCTTATTTCTCTTGTTTATACCAAATCAAAAGCAAACTATATATATACTATGCTTTGTGGCCATCTCTTCCAGGGTCTGCAAGGACCAAGAGGCCAACCAGGACCTCCAGTGAGTTGACCTACATTTATATCTGTTTACCATTAATGAATATATGCTTTCCTGGTTTAGAACGTCTACTAAACAAATAATTTTTTAAATTTCTTGTATTATAGGGTCCACCTGGAGCACCAGGTCCAAGAGTAAGTTTTCTTGGTTTGTTTTTATTTTGTTTTATCTTAGAGTATCTTATTAACTTTTTAAAGCTTCTTCTATTAACTCTCTGTTAAAACTATCCTTGTGTATCTCTGTTCTTTTTGCCAAGCAGATAGAGCTGGCCCAACTGTGCTAACTTGAAATCCAAGCTTTATGCTTATTATGTGTGAAATGGAGACTGTCTCCTACTTTTTTGTGTACTTTTGAGGATTAAATAAGAAGTAAACCACATAGCACAGAGTATGACACACAATAGGTGCTCAAAAAATGCTGACTCCCTCTATTTCTTCCTACTTCTGGGTCCTAGCTGTCCTTTTTTAATGTTCTTTTTTCCAACTAGAGTTATCCACTTCTTAGGTTTTACATGAATCCTTCTCAGTTGCTGGTGTCTGTAGATGCTTTTAGACTTCTCATGTATTTCCTTTTTATCTAATTACTATAGCCCCAAACTCATTACTCTTATCTTTAAGGCAACACTTCTATTGCTTTAGCTATTATCTCTGGACCTCAGATGTCCCAAGTTTGGTTTCTCTTATGCTTTGTTTCCACTGTGACAGCAGTCTCTTCATCTTCCTGATCCCTATGGAAGGTCTTCTATATCCCCAACCTCCCATATACTTTACTGTTCCAGTCTCCTGGTCAAATATCATGGTCCTTGGTGACATTTCCTGCCCAAAGGAGATTCACTATTTGCTACATTATCCAAGCAATGGTCAGTCCTGTGTCTTCCAAGACATAATTATTTCCAAGTGCTTTTCTAGTGTCATTTATATTTCTAATAGTTCTGGGTGGTGGTACACTGTACTTCACTCTCAGCAGATCAGGAACACTTTTCATTTCCTTCAGTTTTTCGCTGGAGCAAGGAAAAACTTTCAAGCAATGAGCCACAAGAAATGGGAACAGGAGACCTATTTCCATATGACCTTTCACCATCTGACTGATGGGTATTGACAGCTCCCCTTACATGAACACTAATGAGAATGTCTCTCTTCATATGTTCAATTCACTGTTCTCTTCTCTTCTCTCCCTTTCTCCTCATCCTTCAAATTCATGGGTTTTAAGAACCTCATCAGTTGTCTTCTCACCTCATAATGACTTTGATAAGTCACAGCTGCCTTCCCATGAAGGAACAAGTTCTAAAGAATCACACATCATTGACAAATCAGAGTGGTGTTTAGAGAAAATTTTCACATTTAAGTGCCAAATGGTTGGGGCACCTGTCCCTGTCTCACTTGGAAAATGTGTTCCTATACAGCAAAAATGAAGTAGGACATATGAGAGAGAGGTGTTTTGTTTTGTTTTGTTTGAGAAAAATGTGGATATGAATATATACTTTGAGAAGTTACTTTTTGTTATTAGATGCCATCAAGTCAGAGCTGACTCATAGTGACCCTAAGTACAACAGAACGAAACACTACCCAGCACTGTGCCATGCACATGATCTTTATGTTTGAGTCTACTGTTGCAACCACTGATTCTTCTAATTTTGAGTCTTGCCACATCAACAAATGGAGAAATGGAATACCAGGGGTTTATTTCAATCCATTCCTGTCATTAAGGTCAACTCTACTTTGAGGAAGCAACTCTTCCCCAGTTGTTTCTTGAGTGACTCCCAGCCTGGGGGGCTCATTTTCCAGCTATATTTGATAGTGCTTCTCTGCTATTCACAGGGTTTTCAGTGACTAGTTGTTTTGGGAGTAGGCTACCAGGTTCTTCTCCCTAGTCTGTCTTAGTATGGAAGTTCATCTAAAACCTATCTACCATGGGTGGTCCTTCTGGTATTTGAAATGTCAGTGTCATAGCTTTCAGGATCAGAGCAACATGCAAGCCCCCAAGCATGACAAGCTGACAGACACATGGAGGTTGAGGAATTACTTGTTACTGTTTTTACATGCCTATACTTGACACATAATAAGTACTCAGTCAATGTTAGTACTTTCATTCCTTATATTCTCCCTTTCTCTCCTTTCTATCTTCCTTCTTGACCAATAGAAAAGAAAGTTTCTGCATACCACCTTTCCAGAATTTGCAAAATCCATTTTGGGAAAGTAGCATTATAGCACTGAGAGTAAGGCTGATAAGGTAGAAATCCAAATGACAAAAGATGTTCTTTCTACAGTTGGGTTATGATCATTTCTTCCTTGAAATTCTTCTGAATTCCATCTTCTATCACATTATATGATATCTTTCCATTCTTCACTTGTGCTCATTTATTTTCATGTTGGCCTACTAGATTGTGAAGTTTCTGAAAGCAGAGACTATTTTTTATTTTTTTATTCAAGAGTTAATAAGCATTTGTTGAATAAATGCGTGCATCATGCATTCAAACAAAAGAATATATCACATTTCAGTAAATTTCACTGTGGATCCTCCAAGGCAAAATATTTTACCTTGAGAGAAACAATGTCTAGAATGAAACAGGATCAAAGAATTAGAAGTCCTAGCTGGGCATACTGGCACACACCTGTAATCTCAGCACTCTGGCTGATTGCAACAAGTTCAAGGCAAACCAAGGAGGGGAAGATTAGAAGTCTTCTCAGTAGTTATTCATCAATTATTTTAGACTATGAGTTGTGATTTGTTGGTCAGTGGACCATGATATCAATTTAGTGTGTTTTATTCAATATTCTTTTGAAATGAAATAGAATAAAATAGAAAAATATAGGAAGTGATTGCTTACTAAGAATGGGGTTTCTACTTTAGGAATCTAAGCAAGTTAATTTAGTTCCATAGGTCTTAAATAGAGGAGGTTAGACTGTACTAGAAGCTATCAAACTTTTCTTATCCTGACTCAAAGTAAGAAATATGGCTATAGATATACTTTAGCATGAATTAAGCACCAAGCTCTACTAATTTACTAGTAATCATTGTATTCTTCACTACCACAAACTCAAAGAAAATAAATCATAGTCATTTCACTTAAGAATATCCTGTGATTTGTTCATCCATTCCTCTACTGATAAGCATTGAAATTGTTTCCAATACAAGTAGCATAAATACCACATCAATATATGTATCATTTTACATATGTAGAACCAATTCCCAGAAGTGAGATGGTTGGGTCTAAGGGACAATGTATTAGCCAACTTTTTCTATCACTGTGACAAAATACCTAATATAAACAACTTAAAGGAAGAAAGGCTGATTTTTGACTCACAGTTTCAGAAGTTTCAATCAATGGTCAATATTGACCAATATTGCTTTTGGCTTATGGCAGTACAGTACATCCATGGTAGGAGCACATGGTAGAGGAGGAGAGAGTGGAGAGACTAGTACCTTATTATCCTCTTCAAGGGCACACCCCTAATGACCAAACTTCTTTCCACTAGGCTTAATTCCTAAAGGCTCCACTATCTACCAGTAGTGCCATAAGCTGGCAACCAAGGCTTTAGCACATGGCCTTTGGTGGGGACACTCCAGATCCAACTATGCAAAATAATAAACATGTTCACATATTATTTTTAATTATGGGAAAGTATACCTAACACAAAATTTACTCTTTTAACCATTCATAAATGTGGTTCTGTGGCATTAAGTACATTCACATTGTTGGGCAACCATCACAACTATCCATCTGTAGAAATTTCTTCATCTTCCACAACTGAAACTCCATACCCATTAAACAATTAACTCCCAATTTCTTCCTTTCCCCAAGCCCTCACAACCACCATTCTGTCTATCTCTATGAACTTACCTACTCTTGCTACCTCATATGAGTTAAATCATACAGTATTTGTTCTTTTGTGTCTGACTTATTTCACTTAACATAATGTCTCCAAGGTTCACCTATGTTATAAGAATATATGAGAATTTCATTTCTTTTTAAGGCTGAATAATATTCTCTTAAATTTATGTATTTATCCAGATGGGCATTTATATTATATCTACCTTTTGGCTATTGTGAAAAATGCTATGAAAATAGGTATTCAGATATCCAAGTCCTCATTTTCAACTCATTTGGATATATATCTGGAAGCAAAATTATTTGATCACATAGTAATTTTACATTTTAATTTTTGAGAAACTCTTGTAGTAATTTCCCTAGCAATTTACCATTTTGCATTTCTACCAGCAGTACACATGGAGGGAGCTACTTTCCATATTCTCACCAACATGTTATTTTCTGTTTGTTGTTTTCACAAAAGCCATCTTAATGGTTATGAATTATATCTCATTGTGGTTTTGATTTCCATTTTTAACAGTTTGTCATGTCCAGAATCTATTTCCATGTGTTTATTGGCCATTTTTATATCTACTTTGGAGAAATACATATTCAACTTCTGTTTCTTTGCATATGATACACTCATTCATTGGAATCCATAGAGGATAGTTCCAGGACCCCCTGTAATACCAAAATCCACAGATGCTCAAGTTCTTTATATAATATGATATCGTTTTGGCATAAAATCTAAACATAATTTATGATAAACTTTAAATTATCTCCAGATTACTTATAGTATCTAATCCAATGCAGTACTATGTAAAAAATTGTTACACTGTATTGTTTAGGTGATAATGGTGAAGAAAGACCTTACATGCTCAGTACATATGCAATTTTTTATAAATATTTTTGATCCATGGTTGGTTCAATCTGTGGGTTTATAAACTACAGATACAGAGGGCCAACTGTATTTTTGTAAAAAAAAAAAAACAAAAAAAAAAAACAGGACATTTTAAATAATATAATGTGGCATCTATGGAAATCAGATACTTGTCCCCACCTTGAATTTGTTGTGGTGGCTATTTGTTGTTGTTTGTATAATGATTTTTCAAAATTACATAGAGTCTGTATTCTTTGACATGTGTGAGCCCTGAAGTCTGTGCTCAGTTAGCTTGTTGTTGTCGTTAGGTGCCATCAAGTCAGGTCCTACTGATAATGACCCTTTGTACAGCAGAATAAAGCACTCTCCAATTCTGTGCCAGGCATATGATTTTATTTATGTTTAATCCCATTGTTGCAGACATGGTGTCAATACATCTAGTTGAGGGTTTTCCTATTTTTTGCTGACTTACCACTCACCCAAACAAGATGTCCTTCTCCAGGGATTGGTCCCTCCTGACATGTCCAAAATACATAATACGCAGTCTAACCATCCTTGCTTCCAAGGAGCACTCTGGTTGCACTTTTTCTAGAACAGATCTGTTGGTTCTTTTGGTAGTCCATGATATGTTCAATATTCATCTCCAGCACCATAATTCAAAAGCATCAATTCTTCTCCTGTCTCTCTTCTTCAGTGTCCAGCTTTCATAACTATATGATGTGACTGAAAATACCATAGCATGTGTCAGGCACACCTTCATCTTTAATGTGACATCTTTACTTTTCAATACTTTAAATGGATCTTTTGCCACAGCTTTTTCTAATGCAATGCATCTTTTGATTTCATTCCTGCTGCTTCAATCATTGTTGATTGTAGAACCAAGTAAAGCAAAATCTTGAACAACCTCAATCTTTTCTCTATTTATCATGATTTAGCTTGTTACAGTTAGGTGTTTAGCTTGTTGTTGTTAGGTCCAGTTGTGTCTAACTCATAGCAACCCTCGTAGGGTTTTCAATGGCTAATTGTTTGGGGATTGCCTCTGAAGTGGATTGCCCACGTCCTTCTCCCATTTTTGCAGTGCTGGGAATCAAACTTGGGACCTCAGAGACAACAGAGTTGTACTCTACCAACTGAGCTAAATCCCAGCTCCCATTTATCTTAGTGCTCAGCTAATTTGCTTTAGAGATTTTCTTGGAGTTTGTTGTGGTGATGGTTTGGGTTTAGGGTGGGTATGGGCTTGGGCAGGATGCAAGCTCACGTGCACACACATGCATAAAGGACTAAGGATTGAACCCAGGGCCTGTCGCATGCTAGACAAGCACTCTACCACTGATTTACATCCCCAGTCCACATGAGATTTTCTTCAAGGCAAGAATAAGTAAGTCTACCAGTTTTTGCCAGGGCATCTATGTTAGTTGGGTACCACTTCAGTGCTCAGCCAGGGAACTGACAATTATGCCTTAGCCTTCACTTCCTACTGTCACAGAGCCTCAAGGTCAGCCGCAGGAGAGAGCTTGAGACCTTCTCAGGACTTCGAAATATACATATAGCCATATGCATTCACATAGATTTTTAGATCCTCATGAATATGTCAGACCTTTTCAAAGTCTCTACATCTCATTTCCTAGCTTTTCATTATAAAGTTTTTTGGTTAGCCTGTTGTTTGCTCCAACTGTTTCTATGTTTCAGGCAGTCACAAAGTTAAGTAATTCCCTGTAAGTTCTGAAAAAATCTCCAATGAAAAAGCTTTTTGCACTATTTGACTTCTAAGTAAGGTAAGGGCTGGGGTTTAGCTCATTTGGTAGAGCGCCTTCTCTGTACTCTCTGATGGCCTGGGTTCTATCCCCAGCACTGCAAAAACAGGAGAATGACATGGCAATCCACTCCCAAAGCAATTCCAAAACAATCAGCCATTGAAAACCCTATGAGGGTTACTATGAGTTGGACCCAACTTGATGGCACCTAACAATGAACAACAAGAAGTAAGGTAAAATTAAGAGCCTTGTAAGTAGTATCTTCCAATGAACCACTAAGGTCAAATAATAACAATTTCCTGGCCTGAAAAGGAAGCTTTGGAGCAACTCCAGGCCCATTTTATTTCCTCCTGTGGCTATCAGGTTTTCACTGTGGTTGCTAGCTATTGGTTTTGTCAAAATTCAAATTACAATAAATTTACTTTGAAAGTTTAATTGGCCCTTGTCTGTAATTCTAGAACTGAACAATAACTCTTTCTATAAAATAGATTGACTTTTCTAATGAGCCAAGCAGAAGCTGGCTTTATAGGAAGAAAGGGGCTAAAGAAAACAGAAACAGAACAAATAGTAGATTGGTCATTTTAAAGTTATTTTCCTTATAGGGTTAACACAGAAAAGACTTCCTTATTACACTGACTCAGGTTGACTGGAACCTCTTGTTTTTTGAAAACAGGCCCATTGAAAAGTTCAGTTTGACTATACATGGCACATTAGCACAGTCTCCATTCTGGTTTATTCTCTTCTTTTCAGGCCTAGTACAAGAGGCTAGTCCAAAACAATCTCCTCCCTTGAACTTTGTTTAACAGTTTTCAAGGCTACTATAGAGCTAGACAGATGGTGCATGGGAGTAGATCAAGTCAGAACTCCACAAAGCTCACTGCTCTTACAAAGATTCAGCTTTTTCTTAAATAAATGCTCTCCAGATTGCTTCATGCATTTTATTTCTGTCTATAATTTGGAAAAAAACTGACAACATTTTTTCCTAATTTTCTCATTGCTTTTATAAAATAAAATTCTAGGAGGTCATACTCTACCATTTTTGCTGATAGTTTCCTAAATCTCTAATTTTGAGTACACATCTTTTTAATAGTGTATGCAATGAAATGTAAGAACATATAAAGGAATTATGCCATATACTGAAGTAAAATTGTTGCCTCAAATAAAAGTACTGTGCAGCTATTTGAGCTGCAAAATAACCACTTTTATCATGGAGGGCAAATTTTATATGATAGACTATCAGTGTGTTAAGAGATGAATATTTAGCTGGGTGCAGTGATATACACCTGCAATCCCAGCGATTGTGAGCCAGAGGAAGAAGGATCACAGGTTTGAGGCCAGAGGCAGCCTGTGTAACTTAGGGAGACCCTGTCTCAATCTAAAAAAATCAAAAAGGAGCTGGGATACAGCTCAGTGGTAGAGTACTTGCAAAATATCTGTGAAGCCCTGGGTTCAGCCCCCAAGTACTGCAAAATAATAATAATAATAATAATAATAATAATAATAATGATAATAATAATAATAATTAAGAAAAAAACTCAATATTTTAGCTGGGCATGATGGCACAAGCCTGTAATCCCAGCACTGGGAGGCAGAGGCAGGAAGATTACTGCAAGTTCAAGGCCAGCCTGGTCTACATAGTGAGTTCCAGAACAGCTGGGGTTACATAGCAAGACCCTGTCTCAAAAACTAAATAATTAAGTAAGTAAGCAAGTAAATAAGTAATCACCAAACAAACAAAAAGGGATAAGTATTTGGCACATGTTTTCTTGAAAATGAAAGAAGTGAGTCTGTCATGTCAGAAAACAACAGACAGAATCTCGTGCCAGTGTTAAATTACAAGTTTTCAAGCAAATAATAATAATAATAATAATTAGAGGAAACTTATATCTATGATAATGAATTTGACAGCTTCCCAGTACTTAGGTTATTCTGATGAGACTGGTAATGATGTTAACAAATGCAATTTTTATATTAAACAATCAGATATGTCAGTTTAGGGAGATCTGCATAATTCCACAAGCCACATTTTCTGGTCAATGCATGATGTTAAGAAAATCATGCATAAGTAAAAGATGTTATCAAAGTTTATATATATTTTATATAAATATATATAATATATTTTAATATATTTACATTTAATATTTATTAATATTTAATATATTTAATATATTTAATATATTTTAATATAAAAGAATACAGAGAGTTCATTGACACATTTCCAGTTTTTACATTCCAACTAACTTATAAGAAACTATCACTTGTTAGAAGATAGAGGTGCACCTCAGTAGTAGAGTGCCTGCTTAGCATCCACAAGTCCATGGGTTCAATCCCTACCACCAAGAAAAAAAATCTGCCATTTATCAAGTCTTGGTATAGTGTCAAAGAAGAATATCCATAATTATCTGAAAAAGGTAGTAAAATACCCCTTTTTTATCAACTGCATATCCACATGAGGCCAGAATTTCTTCATCTGTTTTAACTAAAATAACACATCAGAGCATTTTCCCAGCATGCACAGGCCCAGGGTTTGATCCCTGGTGGTGC
Source organism: Pedetes capensis (assembly GCA_007922755.1). Taxonomy (NCBI): domain Eukaryota; kingdom Metazoa; phylum Chordata; class Mammalia; order Rodentia; family Pedetidae; genus Pedetes; species Pedetes capensis. The sequence goes on along the minus strand of VMDO01004775.1, from coordinate 104,739 downwards.
AAAAAAATTAATAAAAATAAATATATAAAATATCACAGCCAATTGAATACAGAAGCAAATGTTATAATGTAGAGTTCATCTATTAATCTGGATATTAAAAAGATCAATAAAAGTATAAAACAGTATTACCCTTCTTCATATTTTTGTTTGTTTTAGAAAATAGTTACTTGTCATGAAGATATTTATATTAATAAAATATATTGTTATCTTAAGTAATTAATACAAACATAGTTTTAACTTTTATGTTCAAATTTCTACTTTGGTAAGTACTGAAACTTATAACTCATAAAAGCAAAACTTCTTTAAGACACACAAAAATATTTACAAGTGAAAAAACGTTTTGATTATGAAGAGTTCCAGAACCACTACGGTAGACATTCTAATTAATACTCTCAACCACCAGCAAGGAACTGGGTAGGATGGCACACTCCTGTACTCTTAGCACTAGAGAGATGAGGCAGGAAAATCTAAAGTTTGAAGCCAGCCTAGGCTAAATAGTGAGACCCTGTCTCAAAAAAAAAAAAAAAAAAAATCATCCAGATATGGTTGCACACACCTATAATGCCAATGTCTAGGGAAGCAGAGGCAGGAGGATAAGTTAGAGGCCAGAGGCAGCCTGTGTAACTTGGCAAGACCCTTACTCAAAGTAAAAAATTAAAAATGGGCTGGGCAGGCAGCCCAGTAGTAGAGCACTTTCTTTCAAAGTACATGTAAGGCCCTGGGTTCAACTTGCAAATACTGAAGAAAAAAAAAAAAAAAAAAAAAGTCACCAAGAGGAGACCAAGTAAGTGTTTAGGTGGCAATTGTTTATCACTCAATTCAGTTTCCAATGCTTAATACCAACATTTTGTGTAACCAATATCCAAAATTTGCCCATTCACACATGGGAAATGATGAGAATGATTTAATCTGCAGAAATCGTTTCAGACTAACCCTTTCTGCTTCTGGAACAGGTCTTATGGACTTTGTGTAAGATTGTTATTTTTGTCTTAATAGTTCTCCTGCCCTTTCTCCTAACAATTCTTATTTATTCTTCAAATTTCAGCTCAGATGTCACTCTCTCAGGGAAGTTTTGCCTGACAATTTCTTACAACCTCCAGATTTGACTGACTCCCTAATTTCTCTCATAAGTCCAGGCACTTTTCTCTCATAGTACATATCACAATATCTTCTTAAGTATTTTAGATGACTTAATTAATGTCTTTCTCCCCTCTCAATTTAAGCTCCACTAGGACATGTTTCTTTTTTCCTTACCATTTTATCCTCAATATCTATCACAGTGTTTGGCAGTATGTGTTTGTGTGTGTGTGTATATACACACACATATATATGTATAATGAGTCCATTCTTTTCCAATATGAAAACCACATGTTGAGAAAAGAGAGTGTGCTTTATTGATTGTTCTATCATTTTAAATATTTTTTCAGATTACCAATCATGACTTATGAGAGATCTTTTGAAAACAGTTTCTATTATATGGACCTCCAAGTAAAAAGATACCTTAATAGTGCAGTCTTTCTGAAAGAAATTAAATTACTTGGTTCACTTACACAGATGGCATTTCCCAGAACCTTCTCCCTACTAGTACTTCTTAGTTTCCAAGCTTATTATAAAAAAAGTTACAAAAAGACTTTTACTAATGGTTGTACTGAGGTTTTTCTCTAAAAATATCTTTTATTAAATGCAGGAACAGATTGGATTCATGCTGTATTATTTCTTTTGGGACTAATGGTACATTTTCCAACTTCAGAAATTGTTTTTAAGACCACAGAAGTATCAGATTAAACTAATGTGGTGACTACCTCAGGACAGTAGTATTTTATTCTGTTTTCTTTCCAAGAATGTAACTGTTAAAAATTACAGCCGTTATTTATTCTTCACTTTACAATTTATTAAGTGGGGGCATCATATTTCATTCTTCTTCCATTTGAGTAATGGTGTATGTGTGTTTTGTGCAGCAAGGACAAATTTTTCATTTGAGGGCTTTAGTCCTGGGTCTTATTTTAATTAGGAGACCTTTGAGATCTGGATGAAGGCAACATATTGTCTTTCAGATAGCCTGGAAATATTTGTGAGATCTACCTAACTGTAAGAGCTACAAACCCCTTTCAGATAAGTCTAGTATACTTTAACAGCAGCATTTTCAGAATTGACAGCCATTACTTTGGTACACTCAGTGCTGATCTTATTGCTGATCTCTGATGGTTTTGTTTTACACAGAAACAAATGGATATCAATGCTGCTATTCAAGTCTTGATTGAATCAAATACTGCCCTACAGATGGAGGTAATATATCTGGCTTTATCTATATTGGCAATCTCAATGTACAAATTAAACAGGAATCTTTGGGGGCCAAAATGTGGCATTATCTCAAAGATTTTATTTAAAATAGATCAAAAATCTGAAACGATTTTCAAGAACAAGCTATAATTAAATAGAAATATATGAATAGGATGTTTTATAAGGAAAATATTGAAAAAAAATGCAATATTGATTTTTGTATTTTCTCTTCTTTCCAAAAATGCAACATTGTTAAAGGACTTATTTATAAGGAGTTTGGTACTACTAAAGAAGATAGTTAAGTGAAATTAACTGTATTTCTTAAAATGGGATTTATCATTACTATTCACTTATCTTATTTAAACTCAAATTATTCAATCTGTAATTTAAAAAGCATTATACAGTAGGCATAATAATTCTTAAGTTTTATTTCAACTTAGAAACTAAATTTTCATGTGTGAATCTAATCTCTTATGTAGGATCAACATTTAAAAAGCATACATATATGCTTGTGGTTAAATATAAACTATTCTTTACTTCCTACTCCCAACTCACCATATGCAGTTAGGAACACATTTTTCTTCTGCCTTGATCCAATATGGTCATTAGGGTTTTATTGCTTACATGATTCTTATGATGATTTGGCAGAGCTACCAGAATACTGAAGTGACTTTAATCGACCACAGTGCAGAGATATTCAAAACTCTGAACTACCTTAGCAAGTTACTGCACAGTATCAAGAATCCACTTGGCACACGAGATAACCCAGCACGAATCTGCAAAGATTTGCTCAACTGTGAACACAAAGTATCAGATGGTAAGTTTTTGGTTTCCTCAGGCTCTGATATCTAGCTTCATTTCATTATTTCAGTGCAGTTGAGATTTGCACTGCATTCATTCCACATCTTAAATCATTTCAATAAAATACTTGGAGAAACCATTTTAATGTCATCAAAAACAAATAACTCTTAGAGAAAGACATACTTCTAATATCACCCCACTTCCAGCTATATCATTTGCTTACACTGAGTATTTAGAATGTAGCACATTTGTATTAAAAGTTAGACTACATAAGGCTGACCTTGGGGTTGGCCAACAGAAACACTTGTCAGAACTTGGTAATTTAGGGCCATCAAAGTTGACCACATTAAAAATCTTATAGAGCCCCTTTGCCCACAGTATAGTTTTTATATAAAATTGAATTTAAATGCCTATTTCTAGAATCATTGACCATGAAAATGGAGTGGTTTGTCATTCTTAGAATTTTCTCATCCCTATGCAGGTACTCCAAATTTATTAACCAGAGGTATAAAAATGAATTTAGAGGAAAACCATCAATGAAAGGTTTTCAACATGGCTGTCATTTAAATAAAGAAAATTTTGTCTGCTACATGTCATTTTATTTTAATTTATATTTGGACAATAGTCAGCTATACAATCAATATTATATCCTGTTTTTCTAAAAACTCTAGTCCCAACATATTGACCATACACTAGTTTGAGAAAAAATGGTTATATCATTCCACAGAGTGAATAGTAGACCTTGTTTTAATTTTATGTATCGATACACACATATTTTTGTCCAAAAACACCTGCTTTCATTCTAGAAGTGCAGTGAAGATGTTCATTTTATTTATATTAGTAAAATACTTAATTTCTATACATATTTCCTATCCTAGATTAATATAAAAACTATAACTGCCCATAATAATTCTAAATTTGATTGTTTCCCACATTTGAGGGTATAAAATGAAATTCTGTAAAACTGAAAAGAATAAACAGCATTGTAAGACATATAAAATCAGTATGAAACCAAATTCAAGGTTAGCCTTTCTTGTAGGAGAAACAGATAAGTGGTATAGATTGTGGAGTATCAGAAAGGTCTTTATATTCCCAAATACTTTCATCACTCAGATGGTAAGTGCAATAGAGGAAAAACCAAACAGTAAGAAAGAGAAATATGATAGAAAGTGGAGTGGAGGGTGTAGTTTTAAAGAGAATGGTCAGAAAAGGCATCTCTGAGAAAGTGACCTTTGAGTGCTAAGGAGATAAGTGAGCAAACTACAGGAAATCTAGGAAAAGAACTTTCTGGACAGAGAGAACAAACTCAAAAGCCCTGAGCCTGAGAGTGTACGTAGCATGTTCTAGGATTAGCAGGAAAGCCAGTGTGACTGAAAGAGAGTTGCAAAGTGGAAGAGTTATAGGAAATTCAGTCAAAAAAATCTCAAGAAACCAGATTATGTAGAACCTTCTAGACTACTCAAAAGTCTCTAGCATTTGAGAAATGACTAGAAATTTTTGAACAAAGGAATGATATAATTTGACTTAGAATTTTAAAATATTACTCTGGTTGATATATTCCAAAGTTTATGAGGAAAAGGGTAAAAGCAGGGAAACCACTGAGAAGGCTATTGAAATAATTCAGGAGAATTGATAATGAGTTGTACTACAATTGACTACAGAGAAAATCATAAGAATGGTCAAAAATTTGGATATCCTTTGAGATAAAGCTAGCAGTTTTTGTTGATAGACATGATATAGACTACAAGAGGAACAGAATGGTAAAAGATAACAGTAAGGTTTTGGACTATAGAAGCATGCAGTTGTGGTTAACAGAGATGGAGAAGTCTTCAGGAGAACCAAATTTTAATGAAAAGTCAGGGATTCAAAATTTTGATATGTTTAGTTTGAGATGTCTATTAAATATTCAAGTAAGACTGTCAAGTAGGTAGTTGGCTATTCTAGTAAGAGATCAAGAGAGAGGTTCTGATTAGGGGTAGAAGTTAAGAAGTCATTCACATATAAATAGTAATACCTGGATTGATTAAGATTACATAATAGGTTAAGAAAGAAAAGAAAAGAGGTCTAAGGACTGTGCCCTCAAGCTCTGCAATCTTTAGAGATCAAGGAAGTGGGGAATAACTATCAAAGAAAACCAAAAAGAAGCTGTCAATAAGATAGAAGGAAAACTAGGTGAATGTGGTATCTTAGAAATCAAAGAAAATGGTTGGAGAAGGAATGGATTAAGTAGATCAATGTCAAGGAAGGACAAATCCAGAAGGGCCACTGGGTTTAGCAATGCAGAGATCATTGATGACATCACCAAGAGAAATGGTAGTGGTTAAAGCCTCATGCCTGCAGCTGTAGCCCTGTGGCATCCAATCCCGTCAGATCTCGGAAGCTAAGCAGGGTCAGGCCTGGTTAGTACCTGGATGGGAGACCGCCTGGGAACACCAGAAGCTGTAGGCTGGGAGAAGGACCTGGCAACCCCCTCCCAAAAATCAATCTGCCATTGAAAACCCTATGAACAGCAGAGAAGCACTGACAATAGTGTTTCCCCTGTTGTACAGAGGGTCTCTATGAGTCGGATACCGACTCGACGGCACCTAACAACAACAACAACAAAAGCCTCATATTTTAAGAAAAAATGATGGAGCCAGAGAATTTCCACTCCCAATAATTCAAATTACCTGTCCAAATAATTTTTTAAATTTAAAAGCATAAAATAACTAACAATATAGTGAAGAACTTTCAAGATTTTGAAGAAAACAGAAAGAGAAGCCCATTACTTGAAGCTACTTTTGCGCTGGGTATATTGAAAAGCTGAGTAGTGCTTTTGGTGGCTTCATGGGACAAAGGGTGAAAATTGTAATCCATGGCCCACTTAGCCTTTCAAAGGGCTGAAGTCTAGGAGTAAAGTCAAACTGAAAGAAAACAGATATTCAGACAGACCATAGTCTCAATTTACATTATCTACATAGCTTAGAAAACCTTAAACTTTCAACTCAGATTAAGATGGTTCCAAACTATGGGTACCTTCACATATCTGGGTGAAATAAATAAAAATCTTCTGTGAAAGATAACTTTATTGTAGAGCTCAATTTTTTTTTCCATAAATAATTTCAGGTATACAGTGCCCAGCACATAATCAGTAGAAACCAGGCACACATGTCAACAAATATCAGGTGTGATAACTATCAGAAACAGCAGGCAAGAGCAGCAGCCTCAGAAAAGAGATAAGATTTAAATCTGAAGGTACAATGTTGTTCTTGTTAGGTGCCATAGAGTCGGTGTCCAACTCATAGCAACCCTATGTGCAACAAACGAAAAACTATTGTCAGTGCCTCTTTGTTATTCATAAGGTTTTCAATGGTGGATTGATTTTTGGGAGTGGGTTGCCCGGTCCTTCTCCCGAAGGTTTAATTGTTGTTGTTGTTGTTAGGTACCGTCAAGTCAGTATCTGACTCATAGAGACCCTCATTGGGTTTTCAATGGCTGACTGTTTCAGGATTGCCTTGGGAGTGCATTGCCAGGTCCTTCTCCCATTTTTGTGGTGCTGGGAATTGAACGCAGGACCTCAGAGACTGCAGTGCAGCACTCTACCAACTGAGCTAAATCCCAGCCCCGAAGGTTTAATAGACATTATAAATCTTAGCTGGGAACACAGAAGGTACAATATATGTACAAATACAAATAAGTAGGTAAATGTTGTAAGAGCTTATACAAGTTTCCATCAGATTGCTTCAATTGTCTTAATGAAATTGGAAGTTCAACAAAAATTAGAATGGGCAATAAGTATAGATACTTAGAAGAGAGAAAGAGGGAATAAACTAGGGAAGTACAGTATTATTTTCAAGTGTGTCATTATAGACACATGAGAATTTAAAGTGAGTCCCATCAGCATAGTTTAATTTTTCACAGATTAGGCAAAAAAAAAAAAAATTGAACTTATGTAGGTTTAGGTTTTTTATAAGACAAGTACAATGTAGGGAGTTAAAGGACATAAGCTAAAGAAATGATTATAGTAAAAAAGGAAGTGAAAGCATGATCATGAGGGACCTCAGAAAGTGACAATATCAATAGATAGTGGGTCTTGATTAAGTCAAAAAATTATATTCAAAACACTAGCAGGAGTGAGCTAGAAAGAATATAAATTATTGAGGAAATACAGTTGTAGGGGATAACAAAGGCTAGGGTATGGCTTTGGAAGGTAATGGTTAAAGTAAGTTATGGGGTAGGGGAAATACAGGATCATTGATAGAGAAGTAGGGGAGTCAGGGGAGTAAATGCAAGGAACTGAGGGGCCAGCACATTGGGAATATCATTCATGTGGACTTAAAATGACCAAGAATTTGGTCATAAGTTGATAGTCTGGAAGTGATAACAAGCCAGAAGCAGAGATCTTCAAAGAAAATTACTCAATGGTTGCACCAGGAGAGGGTAATGGGTGATACCTGATGGTAGTAATTTCAACATGGAGTGTTTTTAGGGAGAAACTGGGAGAATGGCCTAGATATGGCAAGAAAGACTCTTTCCCATCTCCAGGCATAATGCTATAGAGGCTCTGGCTAAAGTTGAAAAGGCTATAAGGAACGCAGTGCCCTCAGGGGAGAGCCACTTTTGAGTTAGAACAGTTAGGCTCACAAAAGATATAATACAGGATTTTATCTACAGCTCACCATAACCTGAAAAAAATATTGAAGTCTCTACCACTTGACCATTGTACAATATAATGCCATCCCTTATAAGAATGAGAGTTTGCTTGATAGAAAACATTTCATTAAAAAATTATAGGCTCACATGGTAGCAGGAAAGTATTTCTTGGAAGAAAAGAAATGGTGAATCAAGATACGTGTTTACTCTCCTAGATAAGATTGGAAGCCTGCTTCAGATTCTGGTGAAAAATCCAGCTGTAATTTCTACAAACTTTATGTAAAGTGTTCAAAATTCTGAGGAAGAGAGACTAACAAGGATGGAAGTCCTTCACACCTTTCTTCCATATTTTGTAGATTAGTAGTTCTCCAGATGTGTTCCCTGGACCAGCATTAGATTTTGTTGGAAATGCAGATTCTCAAGCCACTCCACCACCACCACAGGACTTAATGAATCAGTAGCTCTGTGGTTGGGCCCAGCTATGTGGGTTTTGACAGATGGCTTGATGCACACTAAAATTTGAAAACCACAACAGTAGAGGACAGTCCTGACCCTTTGAACTACCAAATCAACAAGTCTACATTTTATGGGATTATTAAAATAACAGAGAGGAAAATATTCAAGGATATATTCAAGGATGTTTGGAAAGTCAGAGGAAACCCAGGACGACCTAAAGGAATCTTTACTATAGGATTAAGTGGAATTTAAAAGAATCCCAATCTGTTATAGAAAGCAACATTTGACAAAAACTATTTGCTTGTCTTGTCTTTTTGATGCAAGAAAGCAGAGCTGCCTCATTCAAAAATTCTTGTCCTTTGTATTTGGAATGTGAGGCTATTTCAATATTCTGAGTCTGTTATTCTGGAATTAAGATGCTAGCACAATGCTTTGCAGCTGGGTATTTCCTGTATTCTTAACTTTGTTGTTAGGTGCCTTGAGTTGTATCCAACTCTTAGTGTCCCTCACAGGGTTTTTAATGGCTGATTGTTTCAGGATTGCTTCAGGAATGGGCTTGCCACATCCTACTCCTGTTTTTTTGCGGTGCTGGGAATTGAACCCAGGGCCTCATAGAACACAGAGCAGCACTTTACCAACTGAACTAAACCCCAGAAGTGAATCCCATTTTATTATCCTGCACACTCAACAGAGGCATAGATTGGCAGGATTACACTAAATGTAGGGACTTCAGTTTTTCCCACTTATTAATCTGGACAGACACCTAGAGCTGTACCACTGTGGAGACTGATACAGTCAGACCTCAGAAGCTAAGCAGGGTTGGGCCTGGTTAGTACTTGAATGGGAGACCACCTGGAAATACCAGGTTCTATATGCTTGGGAGATGGACCCAGGAAGCCACTCCCCCCAAAACAATCAGCCATTGAAAACCCTATGAAGAGCAGAGAAGCATGACAATAGTGTTTTGTCTGTTGTACATAGGGTTATTATGAGTCAAACACTGACTACACAGCACCTAACAACAACAATCTGGAGAGGAGAGCACAAAAATGATGATTGTTTAATTGTACACTTTTCTTTCTGAAACTAAAAAATAGTTTTAATATCTTTAATCAACTGCATTACCCATAAAAATTATTTTTCTTATAGAGATTGAAATTATTTCCATTTTAACCAAAATATTCATTTTATACTCTGTGACAATATAGAATAGAAATATACACAGATACTACATTAAGTTAAACTTTTCTATTAATTAGTAACTTTATAAAGTATTAACTCAGCCATTCTATCATTTTGATTAAAATCATGAAATGCCTTTAGATTGATAGGTATGTGGAAAATAAAGTTCTTGATATCAGTTTACATAATGCTTATAGCATTCATTCATTGACTAAATATAATTAAGTTTATGATCTTCTGTAACAGATAATACTGTGATAATATAAAAGTAAATATAGTTTAGTATGAGATTTAAATCTTTGTTTTATTCTAAATCAATAGGAAGATACTGGATTGATCCAAATCTTGGATGCCCTTCAGATGCCATTGAGGTTTTTTGCAATTTTAGTGCTGGCGGCCAGACATGTTTATCTCCTATTTCTGTGACAAAGGTACATATTGAATTTTATTACTATATTACATAGTATCTATAAACAATGATTTTTTAAATTCTGTCTCTTTATGAATTTTAAGAATGAAACCATGGTATCTTTAATTCTATATCTTATATGAGAAACAAATATTTGTTTTTAAAAATATTAACAGTAAATCTTGACATTTTGATTGTATGTTTTTATAATTGGGACTCAACTGGACTTATTCTATTGGCTTCATTTTTTAATTATTTAAAAATTATTCAGTATGTGTTATGTTTTCATACATGCACATATATTAGAAAATCCGTAAAACACTGTTTTGTTTGTTAATAAGTAATCAGCTACCTACAGTTTTGCTGAAAATTATACCATCGACATCATTAAAAGAAGAAGTTTGCCAGAAAAACTTGCTACTGTTTTTGTGGCTGGCTACATAATAACTTCCCTTAACATTCACTGAATAGCCAGGCACAATGGCACACATGTATAATCCCAGTGACTCAGAAGGCAGATGCAGAAGGATCACAGGTTCAAGGCCAGAGGCAGCCTGTTTAATTTAGTGAGACCCTATCTCAAGGTAAAGGATAAAAAAAGGGGCCAGGGGTGCAGCTCAGTGGCAAAGCACTTGCAAAGTATGTGCAAGGTCCTGGATTCAGCCTCTGAGTACAGAAGAAAAAAAAAAGAAAAAAGAAAAACACCTCACTGAATACTATTTAAAATTTCCTTCAAGTATAATTCTATAAACCAAATTTTTAGAATGATTGCAAATTAGCTTAGTATAACACAGGGTATTATATCAAGTATTTAGAAAGCCTAAAGCCTGGTTCTATTTGGAACATTGAAATCAAAACTGCATTTCTTTCTTTTTCTAATTAAACTAGCTTGGTATATTACCAAGAATTTGTTTCTCATTGGCAAAGGACTGATACATATACCTATGTTGTGTTTTGTCAATCATAAAAAAGCAGCAGCTAAAAAATAGTGTCTGGCTGCTCATTGTTGAGCTGCCCTCTCCTTCATTGATCAAGGTGCTTCATTGTTTCATCACAATAGGCATTCACTGTTATTCCCCCTAAAACAAGAGGGAAGGATTCTACTATTCCTAAGGAAACTGTGTACTTCTAACAATAAGCAGCATGATAATCCTTCATCCAAAATATCCAGGTGATCATCTTCTCTCCCCTGAAAGTCAGCGCAGTATTTTTATTCAGATTATTACAGAAAGAAAGTGGTTAGGGGCCCAGGGACATGTGAAAAAGAGATAGGAGCAGTGAGGGAACTGTACTCCAGTTCTTTCCATTACTGAATCAGTCCTCCCACTAATCTTGTTTATAAACTCAACTTCATGAAGACTAGTGTAGTGGACACACTTGGAATTTGGGACGTGTTCTGGTGCTACCTAGAGAATGAAACTGAAAGTAAAAGCCACCAGGGGGCCTATGTAGTAGGTAGTAAGCTATGTAAATGATATTTGTCACTATGAATGCTTGTAACAATCCTGTCAATCAGTGTTACCAATCAGGAAAGGAAGGCTCAGAAACCATATTTTACACATTTCTTATTCTTATCTTTAAAAGGAAGAAATTGAATTACTTAAGCTCTGATGTTCCTTATGATTATCTTTCCATATTTTCATCCTTATGCCCTTTTGCATTTCTCTCTTTTCCTGGACTCTGTCTTTTGTTTTGTTGTTTTGTGCTGCTGTTGCTCCAACCCAGGGCCTTGGGCATGCTAAGTAAGCAATATGCGACAGAACTACACACTTGACCCTTTGGGTTTTTGGCTTTTTTTTTGCTATTGTTGCTTTATTTTTTTTTTCCCCCTTCTACCTTACCTCATAATTGATATTTTTCTGATTTTGTGTTTGGAGGTTAATATACATTCCTCAGCAGGAACTGTTTCTATTCACTAACATGATGTCCATACCCCTACTTGAATAATGATAAAATACAAACAGTAATAACAGTAATAATTATGTCTCGAGCTATAGAAACATTTACCTCCCTGTCCAAGTACGGAAAATGTGCAGTCAGATCTCCTAACTTCAATTTTCCCCTAAATTGTTCATTTTATTAGTTAACACTTGTTTATTCATTCATTTACTCAATAAACTTTTATTGATGACTCACTGTTGGAACTACTTTATGGGCTAGCAACATAAGAATAAGATTTTGCCTTTGTTGTAAAGGATCTCATGGTTACAATTACTCAACCAAGTTATTATTACAACTTGTAAGTTATCTTTGAAAACACACACAATTCTCAAATGAAGACATAAACAGAATTACAGATTTTTGTGAAAAAGTTATTAAATCATTAACCTGAAATTATTACCATATTTTAAGTAACACTATAAAAACTATCTTCATTTTTTTTATTTTATGTACTAGCCTAATGGTATTGCTGGAGCAGCTCATACAGCCTTAGGAAAACCTAATGTCAATATCTTTTCCCAAGTCCATGTCCAGTGTGAAATCAGCCATAGGGGGAATTTTTCCACCAAGGAATTCAGAAAACTCTATAAATCAGAGATTTTCCCCCAAGAACCGGTGGTTAAACATTTACCAAGCATACTACTAACTGGCACTCAAATCCCAATAGAAGTAGCTTTCTCAGGCCACCTTTCAAAGACTTTTCTTAGGTCTTCTCAAACTAGAAGTTTCTCTTTAAAACTTATAGAAGACAAGATAGGCAATACACTCCATCATATAGGCATAGGAAAGTATTTCCTTAATAGGACTCCAATTGCTCAAGAAATTGCAACAAGAATAGATAAATGGGATTACATGAAATTAAAAAGCTTCTGTACAGCAAAAGAAACAATTAACAGAGTCAAGGAAACCTCCACGGAATGGGAAAAAATCTTCTCATCCTATACATCAAAGGTCTAATTACTAGAATTTATTTTAAAAACTCAAGAAAAAAAGTCCCCCAAACCCAAGTAGCCCAATACACAAATGGACAAAGGAACTGAGTAGACAGTTCTCAAATGAAGAGGTCCATAAAGCCATGAAACACATGAAAAAATGCTCAATATTCCTAGTCATTAGGGAAATGCAAATTAAAACAACTCTGAGATTTCACCTTACACCAGTAAGAATGGCCAAGATCAATAAAACAAATAACAACAAATGCTGGCAAGGTTGCAGAGAAAAGGGAACACTCTTACATTGTTGGTGGAGCTGTAAATTGGTCCAACCACTGTGGAAATCAATATGGAGGTATCTTAAAAAACTGAAAATAGATCTACCATTTGACCCAGCTATAACACAATTGGAAATTTACCCAAAGGGAGATGGGTCATCGTACCACAGAGACACCTGCATCTCCATGTTCAATCCAACACTTTTCACAATAGCAAGGACATAGAATCAACCAAAGTGCCCTTCAACAGAAGAATGGATTTAAAAAAAAACTATGGTACATATACACAATGGAATACTACTCAGCAATCAAAAAAATGAAATAAGACCATTCGCAGCAAAATGGATGGAATTATAGAAAATTATTTTAAGTGAACGAACACAAACTCAGAAAGAGAAACACCACATGTTCTTACTCATATGTGGGAGCTGAATCAAAATTATAAAAAGGAAAAAATCCTATACAAAGATCGGATCATAATAAAAGAAAAAAAAGCTAAGAATGGTATTATTATAGATGGTCTAAAAAATGCATGTAATAGTTTTGACAAGGTAAAAAGAAAGTTCACTACAGGAAAAGTTTCTATCTTAAACAGAACTGGAACCCATGGATATATAGAAAAATATTACATAAGAAGACAAATAAATGGTAGAGAAGTCTTTGATGCGGGGATGGGATGGGAGAAAGCGTACGAGAGGGTAAGGGGGAACCTATATGAATAATGTACAACAAAATGCATGTATGGAAATGTCACAATGAAAAGCATGTCAGAATGAATCACATTAAGGTGTACATTAAACATTTCCAAAAAAAAAAAAAAAAAAAACTAGACGTTTCTAAATTGTCACATTTTGTAACCTGAATATTGTTTCCATGACATTAGTTGGAGTTTGGAGTTGGGAAAGTACAGATGAACTTCCTTCATTTACTGAGCTCTGAAGCCACCCATATCATCACCATTCATTGTCTAAACACCCCGAAGTGGACAAGTACACAAACAAATGGCTCAGGATTGCCTGTTGGTTTCAAAGGATGGAATGGTCAGATTTTTGGAGAAAACACTCTACTTGAACCTAAAGTACTTTCAGATGACTGCAAGGTAAGAGAATGGCACTTATAGAATTGTTCAGTATGATTAAGTGACAAAACTATAAAATTATGAGAGTACGTCTTTAATTACCAACTGCAAATATAGAAGTTTTAATGTGCCTGACTTACAACCATCCATTTTACAGAATCAATCATTTGTTTATATCTTGTCAACTTCTATTATACCAATTGGTTATTCATGGGTTTTTACATCCAAAACAAGTGTTGATACATAAATTTTATTCCCCATTTGAAATAATTATATCTGGATGGATGGGTGGGTGGATAGTCAAAGCATATAGATAAATATATTTTGTATCCATGTTTTCACCATTGTGATTCTACATCTCATTACTGCTTGGAAGACAAGTTATAGAGTCAAGTAAGTTTTATTTCATATTGCCAGTCCCTGTACAATTAAGTATGAATATAATGTAGATTGACTTACTCTGCTAGTCAGTATTTGAATTTTAGATCATTTTTCTTATTAAAATTAAGCCATGGGTGTTATGAAGAATCTATAATTTTAACATTGTTTCATAGAACAAGTGTTGACAGATTATAGCCACCATACCAAGTCTAGCCCATGACCAATTCTTGTAAATAAATTTTTATTGGAAAAACAGACTCATTCACTTATTATCTATGGCTGTTATCACACTACAATGGCAGAGTAAGGATATGGGACTGAGACTGTTTGGCTCACAAAACCTAAAATATTTTCCATGCAGCCTTTTACAGAAGAGTTTGCTATCCCCTGTTAGAATAAAGTTGTCCACTTTGTATAAATATCTGTAATTATTTTAAGTAGCTTGATTTCCTATCCTGGTATACTAGGAAGCCCATGATTTAGCATCTCTTACCATTTCCAGCAGACTACTTTTTCATAACATTTCATTTCCAGACAAAAGTGCTTGGGTATTCAAAAAAATCATAAGTAAATGGTCAGAGCATATGGCTCTTATTTGAAGACATCAGTATCACCAACAAATTCATGTAACTTACAGTCTTTCCCAGAAACTTTAATGGCCCTCTAATACCTCTGAAGCACAATCTAAATTTATAAACTCTATTTAGCACTACCCCAACCTACTTTTCTAGCCTAGGCTTTCACTGATTGTCTACTCTAAACTACAGCCAAACTGATGTATTGTTATAATAATAGTAATAACAACTCCTACTACTATTTATTAGGTATTTATTATATAGTAAGTGGTAATATAATAATGTATTTAATCATAACAGCTTTGTAAAGAAAGATTAGTCCCATTTTATAGTTTAGAAAGTAAAGGCCTAGAAAGTTAAGTAACTTGCTCAAGTCATGCAGCTAATTAGTAGAGGAGCAAAAAATCAATACCAGGTGTGTACTTCTCTAAAGCCCCTCCTTCACAGTACTGCTAGGGACTTTTAATTGAAATTTCATTTAATCCTGAACCCTGTGAGGTAGGTTTTTATTATTCCAATTTTATATGTGAAGAAATTGATAGTATTTGGATTTCTATTAAAATCTCCAGAGCCAGGTGCAGAAGTGCATACCCCTTATTCCAGTGACTTAGAAGGCTAAGAGAAGAGGATTGCAAGTTCAAGGCCAGAAAGGACTTGTGTAACTTAGCAATACCCTGTCTCAAAATAAAAAATAAAAAATGAATGGGGCATGCAGCCCAGTGGTGGTGGTTGTTAGGTGCCATCGAGTCGGACTCATAGCGACCCTCATAAGGTTTTCAATGGCTGTTTCGGGATTGCCTTGGGAGTGGATTGCCAGGCCCTTCTCCCACTTTGCAGTGCTGGGAATTGAACTCGGGTCCTCAGAGACTACAGTGCAGAACTCGACCAACTGAGCTAAATCCCATCCCAGCCCAGTGGTAGAGCACTTGAAATGTATGTACAAGGCCCTGCCACCCAGTAGCATAAAAAGGGTAGGGGTGGGGGGAGGGGAGAGGAGAAAAAAGGAGGGGAAGGGAGAGGAGGGGTAGAAGGAAGGAAGGAAGGAAGGAAGGAAGGAAGGGGAAGGAAGGTGCTCTAGGCCAAAATCTGTGTTTTTAAGTCCATACTAGGCTGACTTTCACAACCAACTTGTACTTTACATCTGCTCTTGTTTTTGGGTTTTGTTGTCATAGTTATTTTATTCATTTATTTCCTGTTGTCTAAAATGCCCTTCTCTACCTTTCTAATCAAATGGAAATTTTAGGCATACCTGAAGACCCATCCTGATTCTGAATTTTTCATAAAGCATTTCCTAACTACTCCAGTTAGAAACAAGTAATTTAGCATGGCACTGTGGTGCAGGTCTTCCCAGCAACTTAGGAATCCAAGGCAAGAGGATCATCAAGGCCAGAGGCACCTGGCATAATTTACTAAGACCCCCTATCTCTAGATAGATAGACAGATAGATAGATAGATAGATAGATAGATAGATAGATAGATACAAACAAGGAATTTAGTACTCATTATCTACATTATTTATATTGCACTTAACATATATAGTCGTGTTTTATGGTTGTTTCTTTCTCCTTTCTTTAACTAGATTTACAAGCTGCTTAATTTAGAATCCAGAAATAACTTACTCACCTTTATATTTCCCAAGCACTGTAAGAAAAATGAGGATTACATGATATTCAAGTATGCCAAACATACTTCGTGTTCTGTAAATAGTGCTTGAAAGTCTTAGTGAACGTATCCAACAGTGTCTTATGTTGACACAAAACACAGCTCTTGCTCCAAAAAGAATAAGCGGTAGTTTATTCTGAGTGAAATAGGAGTGACCATAGTCCAAGAACAAAGATTCAGGTTGCCCTGAATGACATGTTCCACTGTGGAAGAGGTTACATGAACTTTTATAGTCATCAAACAAAAGAAAGTTATAAATCAATGTATTTACCAAATACATTGGTTGGGGCATCAGTTAGGCAAGTTGCAGCAAAGAGGGAAAAACTCTTCCACAGGTTTCAGATGCTATCTTCATATATTCATAGCTTTAGGGTTGGTAGAAGGTGGTGGTCTGCTAAGTAATACATTCTAGAAGTTTTATCTAATTACAAGTTACAAGGATATGAGGTCAAATACAGAGGTTGGTAATCAATGACTATTAAAGGGACCAAAGATAACCCAAGATTATTTTGGCTTTTATTCTACAGCATTCCATCTCTCTACAATCATGAAGTTCTAGTCAGTTAGTCAGTCTGCAGAATCTTCAACACAAATGTGGCCTCTTTAGAGAACTTCAATTAACACATAAGAATTCTAGGTCCTCTTGTCATATGAAGCTTATGATATTACAAAATCACTTATCTTCAGTGAGCTTCAGTAGCCTCATAGCTTTAAGTAATCTCTAAAAATCCTTCAAATTTTAAAATTCATACCATGATAACATTGTAAGTAAATAAACTTCTTAATAAAAAGCTCCACAAAACTAGTCAATTGTGTTTCTCTATTTTGTGTAGTTGGGTCTTCATCACAGAATATTTTATATGTTTTTGTATCATAGAATTTCTTAGAAATAACAGCACACAGTAACATGAGAAAAAGAAAGCCCTGAAAGAAAGATAGGAAAGAGGGAAACTATATACATGGAGACCCACAGAATGGAAAAATAAATCTAAAAGATAATTCAACATAATTATAATCTAACTACTTCTAAGTGAGATATTTTGGTTATTTTCTGCCTGATGTACAGAGGCTAAGATAATTCATTCCCTTTCAGCCAAGAAAAATGGCCACCATGAAAAATCAGTCATAAATACAGGAATACAGAACAGATCTTAGGAATAGTGCAGATTTTTAATTCACATTTGATAGAATGATCCATAGACAACACAAGCAGAAACCTGGCATTAACCTCTGGAAGTGAAACATCAAAACAACACCATTATGAAGACAGAAATAAACCCAGATTTTCAATTATTAATAGCAATTGTTACCATTTATCATTCAGTGTTCTAAATATTTTCTATTGTCTCTAAACTTTAAAACAAATCTACATTATCTATGAAGAGTATTATATGCTGAGAATGACTACTAAACAAACAGTTACATATGAAAGCATTGTTTTTATTTTACAGATTCAGGATGGCAGCTGGCATAAGACAAAATTCCTTTTTTATACCCAGAACACTAGTCAACTTCCAGTGATTGAAGTACAAAAACTTCCTCATCAAGAAACTGAACGAAAGTATTACATTGAAAGCAGTTCTGTATGCTTTCTCTAAAGTCTCTGGATTAGTTCAGAATTGATGCTATCAGCCAGGTAATTGCTGCAAAGGAAAAAATATTGACAGAAAGATAATGACATTATAAAGGGCATGGAATAAAGACATTGGCTAAATCTTAAAGAATCTCAGGAAGAAAAGACTTCCTCCAAAGAAGGGGAAAAGGCATTTTTAAAGGACTATGACTGACAACATATTTAATTCTTTTAAAAAGTTTATTGATCTGAGTTTTCCTAGAGAATTCCCTAGAACTGAAAATTTATAAACATGGAATTCTTCAGGGTATCCTATATTTTTTTGACTGAGAGCAAAGTACCCATTAGACAGCTGGAGATGCAGAGCACTGTGGAGCAATACTGGCTAATGCTCCCAAATGTGCAATGTTTCTGTCTAAAAATTGCAAGCCATGGTCTAATATGTCTTATATTCTCAAACACTAAGCTGTATTCAGGTCCCCGATGGACATATACATCTTAGCCGGTGGTATACTACCTCTTACATGTTGCCTTTCTGTGTTGCTTGGTGCTCTTTCTAAAACCAGGTGCTCGTGGCTTTCATAGACTATTTTATTTCTTTTTTCATCTTTGTCATTAAGAGTGTATGTACTGGTTACATCAAGATATGTTTTGATTGTTCGTACTTATTTTAATTTGTTTGATCACAAACTTAAGAACAAGTAAAACGATTATTTATGTGAAGTCCTTGTTTTATTTTAAAATTCTCTTTGTGCATGTGGAATCAAAGTCTACACATTGTGACCTATGCATATACACAAGAGAATTAGGAGGTTACTTTTGTTTTATATTTTAAATTGTTCTTTAAAAATATTTTAGGCCAGCTACATTCAATAGCATGTTTGTGTTAGAATTGGGGGGGTTGTGATATATTGTTTTCAAAATCCATGATCATCTGGAATGATACTTTGTGTATATATATATTGTAAAGTTTTAATTCAGCAAATCCTTTGAAATTGCTGCTGTTTTAAATTATAAAGACTTTATATTTTTGCTTTGTAGAAAATACATGTTTTGTAATATTTGTTGATTTTCTTTCTAGTCTTAAATTTAGTACTTAGAATTTATTTTACCAATCTTTAAAGCAATATCCAGGGGGAAAAAAGAATTTTGCCTCTTAAAGAATGGGCTCAAGCAGTTCAGTCTTTCCCTTGTCAGAAAAATGTTAGATCAGTATTAAAATAAAAAACTTATATCTCTTGCTACATAGAAAGGTTTGTTCACCTATCATAAACATACCTTTAGCCAGAGCAAACCATGCTTACCTATCCATAATAAAAGTGTGCTTTAAATCATTTTAGTGGTTTGGTTTTTGTTGTTTTTGTTGTTGTTGTTGTTGTTGTTGTTGTTACCATAAGCTTTCACTATATATGATCATCCACCTGAAATTCTGTATTATTTATTGACATTATTAGAAAATGTATGTTATGTACCTACAAAAGGATTATAGAACCCTGTTTCCTATTTTTACAGGATGGGATTATAGTAAAGAAATAAATCCTAACATATATATGGTCAAATGATTTCGACAAGGGTGTCAACACCATCCAGTGGAGAAAGGACAGTCTTTTCAACACATGGGGCTGGAAAAACTGCATACCCACATGTAAAAGAATGAAGTTGGGTTCTTACCAGACAGTTTATCACAAAATTATCTCAAAACAGGATGAAAGATCTAAATGTAAAAGCTAAAACTATAAAAACTCTTAGAAGAAAACATAGGATAAAATCTTCATGACATTAGATTGATAATATCACTTGGAATAACACCAAAAACAGTCAATAAGAAAAAGAATAGATAAATTGGACTACACCAAAAAAATTTAAACTTATACATTAAAGGACACCATGAAGAAGTAACCCCCACGTGTCTGTCAGCTTCTTGTGCTGTGGGGGCTTGCATGTTGCTGTGATCCTTAAAGCTATGCCATCACTATTTCTGATACCAGCAGTGTCATCCATAGTGGGCAGGTTTCACTTAAACTTCCAGACTAACACAGATTAGGGAGAAGAACCCAGCAGCCAAATCCCAAAACAACCACTAAAAATCCTATTAATAGTAGAGAAGTACTGTCAAATATAGTGCCAGAAAATAAGCCCCCCAGGTTGGAAGGCATTCAAGAAACATCTAAGGAAGAGTTGCCTCTTCAAAGTAGAGTCAACCTTCAAGATGGAAGTAGAGTAAAATCTCTTGGACCTTTTTTGCTGATATGGCATGAATCAAAATGAGAAGAAACACAGTGACTGCAACTGTGGGCTCAAACATAAAAAAATCATATGCCCATGTGGTACAATATTGGTTAGTGTTTTGTTCTATTCTACATGGGGTCACTATAAGTCGGACAGCACCTAACACCAACGACAACATCAAGAAGTAAAGAAGCAACCCATGGAATGGGAGAAAAGGCTTGTAATTTTATATCTGATAGGGAATTAATGTGTAAAATATTAAAAATGCTACTGCTAAACAAAAATAGCCTGCAGCTGTAGCCCTGTGGCATCCGATCCCGTCAGATCTCGGAAGCTAAGCAGGGTCGGGCCTGGTTAGTACCTGGATGGGAGACCGCCTGGGAACACCGGAAGCTGTAGGCTTGGGAGAAGGACCTGGCAACCCCCTCCCAAAAATCAATCTGCCATTGAAAACCCTATGAACAGCAGAGAAGCACTGACAAT
>VMDO01004775.1:0-83747 GCA_007922755.1 Pedetes capensis | reverse complement strand
AGGTCGCTATGAGTCGGATACCGACTTGACGGCACCTAACAACAACAACAACAAACAAAAATAAGCAACTCTATTAAAAAAACAGACACATGACTTGAATAGACATGTCTCCAAAGAAGATAAAATGTAGTGAATAAATGAAAAAATACTCAATGTTGTTAGTCATTAGGGAAATACAAATCAAAACCACAGTGAAGTACCATTTCTCTGGTATAATACAAAAATATATTTGGTCTTTGTCTCCAGTCCCTAGCACAGGGCACTTAAAGCCCTTGGAATTACATGAATGAAAGGAGTGTCTTGTTATTTGTAATGAACTACTTTCAATTACGGGTGAATTTATGCTAATAAGGTAAGTTAGGGTCAGGACCTTAAACAGCTTCAGGATTGGGGCTAATTACCAGAAAGACCAAGTAATTGGACTTTTAGAACTTTCAGCCCCACCTACCGACCTCAGGGAAGAGGAAAAGGGCATGGGCTGGAGATTGAGCCTCTATAAAAACTCTCAAACAATGAAAAACAAAGATTTTTCTAGTTAAGAAATACATTCACTTGCTGGGAAAATGTCATTCTCAAGTAGGGCATGGAGACTCTGCACCTTATGCCTATACCTTGGCCTATGCATCTCTTCCAGCATGCTGTTCCTGAGTTATATCCTTTACCATAAACAAGGAAATATAAGTAAAGTGTTTCCCTATGTTCTGTGAGGCATTCTAGCAAACTGTCAAACTTGAGGAAGGAGTCATGGGAACTACCCATTTATAGTTGGTTGGTCAAAATTACATGTGGCCTGTGACTTGCACTTGGCATCTGGAATAGGAGCAGATGTGTGGCGCTGAACCTGCACACCTCTGGAATCTGGTGCTACCTCCAGGTAGCATCAGAATTGAATTGAATTGAATATCAAAGTTGGTGTCTGGAAAATTGGCCGTTAGTGTTAGAAAACACCCTAAAACTTATACCCATGAGGATGGCTGTTGTAAGAAAAAATAGAAAAGAAAATAACAAATGTTCATGAGGATGTGGAGAATTTGAAAGCCCTATGCATAACTAGTGGGAATATAAAAAGCTGGAGACACTGGGGAAAATAGTTTGGCACTTCCTCAAAAAGTTAAAAAGACTTATCATATAATCTAGCAATTCTAGTTCTAGGTTTTCCACATATTATGGTTTATATCTAAAATGTTCCTCAAAGGTAATGTGTTTGAACATTTGGTCCCCACTGGAGGCATTGTCCTGAGATGCTTTGGAACTTTAGAAGGTGGGTCTTAGCTTTGTGGAAGCAGGTCACTTAGCGGTGCGCCTTTGGAGGTTTTTATGTAGGCCAGTGGTTGCAATACCCTCTGTCTAATCCTGATCGCCAAGATGTGAGGTTTTGTACCACACGCCTGGGCTGCCTGCTCTACTGCCATGTTTGCTCTCACTCTATGCAGTGAAATACTCTAACCATGAACCCCAGTAAATCATTCCTCCTATAAAATTTTTGGTTAGGTATTTTGTCACAGCAATGCATGAGCTGACTGATATAATACTCAAAAGTCTTGAAAGCAGGGACTCAAACAGGTATTTGTACACCATTTTCATAGATGTATTATTCACAATAGCCCAAATGTTAATCAGCAGATGATAGATAAGCAAAATGTCGTATATTCATACAATAGAATATTGTTGTTATTGTTAGGTGCCGTCAAGTCATGTCCGACTCATAGCGAGCCTCATAGGGTTTTCAATGGCAGATTGTTTCAGGATTGCCTTGGGAGTGGGTTGCCACGTCCTTCTCCCATTTCTGTGGTGCTGGGAATTGAACTCAGGACCTCAGAGACTGCAGAGCGGTGCTCTACCAACTGAGCTAAATCCCAGCCACAATAGAATATTATTCATCCTTAAAAAGGAATGAAAAAAAGAATGAAATTCTGATATATACTACACCATTGATGAATCTTGAGAACACTATGCCAAATGAAATTAAGCCAGACACAAAAGGACAAATATTGTATGATTCCACTTATATGAGGTACCAAGAGTAGACAAATTCGTACAGACAGAAAGCACAAAGACATTACCAAATGTGGGAATGAGGTGGGAGTTATCTTTTAATAAGTACAGAGTTTCTCTTTGGGATGATGACAAAGTTCTGGGGATGGATGGTTATGATGGTTATACAACAATGTAAATCTACTAATGCCACTGAAGAGCATGCTTAAAAATGATTGAAATGGTTAATTATGTTATTTCAGTTCTAGGTATAATTTTAAATGGGGCCATGCCAAAGATTTCCAATTGTCTACTTGAGGAAAATAAAAATATTTTCAGAGGGTTATTCTAAATGGAAAATCCATATCCTATGATCTAGTTTGGGTTTACGTGCTATACTTTATGTTCCAAAAACAATGATAACTTAGTTCAGGGACATAAACTATATTTCTAAGTAGCATTTAAAAAAATATAGAGAGAACAGAAATACCATGATTTATGTTTTAAATGTGTTCCTAAAATATTAAATTTAAGTAAAATCAGCTTAAACATGGGCAATATGGTACAGTGGCTAAAAGCTCTAAAGATAAGCTTATGTGCATTGTCTTAGTTTCTTCACTGTTTTAATAGAGGTAATAAAAGGATTTATCTCATTTAGTTGCTGAATAGATTCAATAAATTACCATGAGAAAAGTCTTAAACCAGTGTGTGACACAAACTATTCACTCCTAAGCTGCTGTTATTGCCATTACCACCAGCATCAAATATAGTTATCACTTTAATAAAATTATTCACATATTTTAAAGTCATACTATCCAGTAATTTGTTTTGTAAGTATAGAATTTACATTTTTATATAATAAAGACTTTCCTCAAAAATGAAGTACAGCAATGTGTATGTATAAATAAGAAATGTGCCTTGTTTTTATCCTCACTTTTATATATTAGTATAGAAATTACAATGATCCTTATAAGGTAAATACCACAGATCTTTACTGTAATATAAAACCATAGCAGAAGAAAGATTGGACTTAAATGCAGAAAAATTGATTCATTTCCAAGTCTCCCACTTGTCTTGAGTACTTGAAAAAGTCACTAATTCTTTGGTTCCTTATCTATATTGGGAAGAGACTTTGTTGTTGTTGTTATTCTGTTTTGTTTTTTGTTTTTGTCTGTCCTATCAGTTACATGACAGAGGTTTGGTAAGATTTCCAATCATGATTGCAGACTTGTTTCTGATTTTGGCTCTCCTTTTTTGCTTTATACATGTAATTAGTTGCAGTTGCCTATTCTGGGCTGGGATTTAGCTCAGTTGATAGAGCCCTGTGCTGCAGTCTCTGAGGTCCCGAGTTCAATTCCCAGCACCGCAAAAATGGGAGAAGGACCTGGCAATCCACTCCCCATGCAATCCCGAAACAGTCAGCCATTGAAAACCCTGTGAGGGTCACTATGAGTTGGATACTGACTAGATGGCACCTAACAACAACAATTCTGGCAATGTACTGGTAAATGAAGCTCAAGAAGGGGAAAAAAAAGTCTCTAATTTTTAGCATTCACCCATTCCCATTGTGTAAATATTTCCCCATGGCTGCTTTCAAGCTATAATTCTGATATTAAGGAACATGGAAATATGAAGAGATACACACCAACAACTCTGACAAGCTAGTCCAAGTCAACTCCAGCATGATACTGGTTATGTCATCCTGTTATATTGATTACCATTATGAAATGGCCCTTTTAGCTCTAGCAATAATTCTTGCTTTAATGTCTATTTTGTCTGTTATTAGTATAACTATACCTGCTTTCTTTTGATTTAGTGTCTGTGTGATACATATTTGTCCTTATTTTTTATTTTTAACCTCTCTGCCTCCATATTAACCTCCATATTTAAATATGTCTTTTATAAGCAGTGTATAGCTGTATTTTTATTTTTACTTCACTGGGATAATTTTATACTTTTAATTACAGTATCTAGTCAGTAATTTAACATCATTACTGTTATGTTCTTGTTAGATGCTGTCCAGTCAGTGTTGGACACATAGTGACCCTACATACAACAGGCAAAACACTACTGTTAGTGCTTCTCTGCTATTCATAGCATCTTCAATGGCTGATTCTCTCCCAAGAAGACTTAATTTCCTTTTGTCAGGTAATTAGACCTAATTAGTGATGAGGATAGTTCAAGAATGGGCTTTAGGCATTTTGGGAGCTGATTCTCTTTCTAGTTTTACTTTTTCTTTCTCCCTCCCCTGCATCTTATAGTTTTCCATTACTTTCAGAAAGTAGTCCTTCAGATATTTCATGTGAAAGCCTTGATGCTTATAGGAACCAGGACCTCCTACCCTCTCCTCATTGTTCCCTGACCTCGCCAGCCTTGAGACTACCAAAAACTCTAGAGCACATTTTTTTTTTTTTGTCTTCTGGTGATGCAAATTTTATTATTGTTTTGTTTTGGTTTGGTTTTTTGCTATCTTATTTCATTATTAGTATTTTTTTAGTTAATTTAATGGGTTTCATGATGACATTTCCATATATTCATATCAATTTTTGCTCAGCCATTTCCCCCAGTAAAAAAGTGCTGAAGAAGCCCCAGTTCACTTTAATGTATTTCCATCTTTTTCACTAATCCTCTAGCTGTGACAGCTTTGGATGATTATTAAATCTGTCAAACATCTATTGTTTATATTTATGCAGATTTTCTAGTTGTTGGTAGCAGATTTGGTTTGATATAAGCAAATTCATCATAATTAGGAATATTAGTTTCCTTATGTGTAATAAAGGAGAAATTCTTGCCTTTATTCCATATTTTAGTGGTTGCTCTAATTTGTCACAGTCTACTTAAAGATAATCCTGAGTAACTCCAAGTAAAATAGTATAATCAAGCCCATGTACTTGCAATAGCATACTCCTACTTAATCTCATCCTTTGTGCTATTGTTATGACGTGTGATACATCTGTACACTACAAATCCAACTACATAAGATTACAATTTTTACTTTAAATACTTGTCTTTTAATTATGAGAAAATTAAAAATATATAAATATATGTTTTCTATAGGTCCTAGTTACCATCTGGTGCCATTCCTCTTCATGCTAAGAACTTCCCCTATTATTTCTTATAGTGTTGGTCAGCTGGTGATGAATTTTCTGTTTTTGTCTTTAGTTCACCTTTACTTTTAAATAAAAGATTTTTTTCTCTAGACATAGAATTCTTGGTTTCTTTTCTTTCTCCCAGCAGTTTGGGTATGTCAGCCTGATATCCTCAGCTACCAATGTTTGTGATAAGAATCTAGCCATTATTCCTATCATTATTCCCCATTTGTAATGCATCATTTTTCTATTCATTCAAGATTACCTGTTTTGATCTTTGGTTTTTGGGAATTTATCTATGCCATGTACATTTTATATTTATAATATTTAGGGTTTGTTGAGCTCAGGTCTAAAAGGTTCCACATCATCACAAGGCAAAATTTTTCTCCTATAATTCCTTATATTTTTATATGGTAACAGCATGAATATTCAAGCCAAAATATTTACACAGGTAACCATCAATAAAAAACAAAATCCATAAATACATAAATTGTACAGCAAACATATTCTCATTGACCAAATAGTTAAAGCATATTAAACTAAAGCCTAAAAGGTATGAAAGATTAATAAAAATTCTATCAAAAAATTCATAGAGAATATGCTGTCTACAGAGGCAGAGTTCCATGAAGCTAATAAATTTAAGCTAAGTTCTTTTCATACAGAAGATCCTAAATAGTATGAGCTTCAGGCTTCATAAACCCTGGATCTGCCCGTTTTTTACCTTGAATGAAACATAAGCAAAAAAGCAAAAAGCAAAAGTTTTGTTTGCTTGCTTCTTTGACAATGTTGTAATAAACAGAAGAAAGGCTACTAGTGTCACAGAAACAACTTGAGCAGTAGGAACATAGTATTTGGCAGGAGGCAGTTTGGCAGAACTCATGTTCTGACCAAAATGTATGAATTTGGCCCTACACACAAGACCAGCAGTCGTTATAGTTTCAAAAGTAAGTGTATACTAAGCCTTCAGTGTATAGTGCTCTGCCCTGTTAAAGTGTAACTTTTTCCTCATTGACCTATATAGTAAATTTGGCTATGATAGGAAAGATGAAGTCGTTTTCACCTCTGCCTGCGTACACAGTTATGCAATCTGTGTATTTTGGATTCAAAATCCTGGTATAGTTCAAAGCCAAGTTAGAAAAATGTCACCTCTATAGAGAAGAGCAACTGATGGGGAATCTGAGCTATCATCTTGGCTGTACCAACCAGTGGGATTTTAGGACTACACACAAGTACAAAAAATAATCTAAGTAACCACAAATTAAAAATAATTTTATTTTTATAAGTATCTAGTTCAGGAAAAATTTACAGTTCAAATGCAAGTAAACTTCTCACTTCTTGAAGCAAACACTGGAAACCCAGTTTCATGAAAAGGACATTCTTCATGCAGGGAAAAATATCTCCTTCAACTATTAGGAAATAAAATTTTATTTGAACTTTATTGATATTAAAGTTTTTTCATTTGAACATTTTCAATTTATAAAAGAAGTTAAGCCATTTAACTACTAATTCAAATGCCAAGATACTATATAAAACATTCACAGGTAAAATAATGTTTAATTATTCCATAATATTTCCTACATAATTCAATATCTACAGAAAGATATGTTTTTCTTTCAAGTCTTCCTACAATGGATAAAAAACATTTTACAAAATTTAATAGTGACAATATCAAGATTTTGGCTTAGTAGTTGGAAGTGAGAAATTAAAATAATTGTTTTTTTTAAGCTTGGGTCATAGCCAAGTATTCTTCTGACAGTAAAATTTGTTGATTTTAGATCTCGATTTTTAAAACGTAACAATGTTGAGGGAGATTTTTTTCTAAAATCTTTTAAAAAATCATTTCACATATTTCTGTATAGCAAATCCTATGTTTTCTGTACCAGGTCTTGGAGTCATCCAATAATAATGATCCCAACTGCTGGACCTTTGTAAAGGCTCAACTATGATTTAACCTCTTAAATTATGATATATTTGTTTGGTCCAAATAGTGCTTTGTCAGTAATAGATCCAGACAATCCTTTAGAACAGTTACTTATGTTCTAATACACTCATCCAAATATAAGCCAGGATCCCTTTCTTAGGAATAATCATACCTAGAACCAACCTCTGATTTCTTCCCTGACCACTTACATCTGTTCTCCAACTGTGGAAAGCAAGCTGAGGAAATGAAATGGGCTACTTATCACCTACAGTATGAAGAAGTTTAAGCCCCTCTGAATGACATATATGACCTTGGTGTCCTGGCTTTGATTACCTGTCACCTTCTTTTCCCTCTTTCTCATCAGTTAATACACTCCAGCTATACCTACCTGATGTTCTTTGCCCATGCTCTACATTCTCATTCTTCTCTCTGGGAAGCTCTACTGCCTTGCCCTCCTGACCAACACATTTTTTTATATCCCCTTTATTTATAATTGTTGGTGGGGTAGGAAGTAATAAGGCTAATGCTATTCCCATTATGGAACTATTATATCACTTTGGGTTACATATTCATCAACTTACATATTTCACAGAACCTTTTGGTTAATATATTTGTTGTTGTTGTTAGGTGCCCTTGAGGTGGGTCCAACTCATAGCAACCCTCTTAAGATTTTCAATGGCTGATTGTTTGGGGATTGCTTCAGGGAGTGGATTGCCACACCCTTCTCCCGGTTTTTGTTGTTGTGGGGTCCTCAGAGAGGGCAGAGCAGCACTCTACCAACTGAGCTAAACCTAAGCCCTGATTAATATATAGAAAATAAAACCATATGCATTTTTGTGTTATACTTCCTTTTGTCCCATGTATTTATATTGTTGTATTATCTATTTTTAAAGTATCCCCTCCCTCTTTATTCTTCCACATTATTTCCCCTCCCTTTGACCCCTTCTTCAACCACCCCTCCCCTCCACAGCTAGCCTCCTTCCCCCTCTTTCTATTCTGATTTCATTTTCCCTTCTTAGATATGCCTGATTGGATATATATCTTCCTTTAAGTTAGATTTACCTCCTACATATGAGAGATATGAGAGAGAAAATATGGTATTTCTCTTTTGTGGCCTGGGTTTGTTCGCTTAAGATGACATTCTTCAGTTCCATCCATTTTGCTGCAAATGACATTATTTCTTTTTTTATTGCTTAGTAATATTCCATTGTGTATATACACCACAGGTTTTTTTCCATTCCTCAGTTGATGGACTTTACGATGGGTTCCATAGCCTTGCAATCTTGAAAAGTGCTAGATTAGGTATGGAAATACAAATGTCTCTGTGGTATGATGATTTATCTCCCATTGCGTATATTCCAAGGAGTGGTATAGTTGGGTCATATGGGAGTTCTAGTCTTGGTTTTTTATGGTGTCTCCATATTGATTTCCAAAGTGGTGGAGCTAATTTATAGTCCCAACAGCAGCGTAAAAGGGTTCCTTTTTCTCTGCATCCTCGCCAGGATTTGTTATTATTTGTTTTCTTGATCTTGGCTATTCTTACTAGACTGGGATGGAATCTCGGTGTTATTTTGATTTGTATTTCCCTAATGACTAGGGAGCTCACAGATAAGCAGGGTTGGGCCTGGTTCTTCGTACTTGGTTGGGAGACCACCTAGGAACACCAGGTGCTGTAAGCTTGGGAGAAGGACCTGGCAACCCACTCCCAAAAAACAATCTGCCACTGAAAACCCTTTAAATAGCAGAGAAGCATGACAAAAGTGCTTTGCCTGTTGTACTAAGGTCGCTATGAGTCAGACACCGACTCAACGGCACCTAACAACAACAACAACAACAACGGCTAGGGATATTGAGCATTTTTTCAAGGACCAACACATTTTCATTGTTCACATTACCTCTCAGGAAATCTTTCCTATCTTTCCCCAATAAGGAATGCACTCTACTTCCACTGTAGGTCACACTTTATATTCTAACACATGCTACAGTGTTTTGGTTTTGCTGTTCACACATTTGTCTCTCCTCCCTTATCTGTGAGCTCCCTAAAATGTAGATTTTAGTGATTATAATCACATATAATAGCACAATGCAAGATGCATAAGTGTTCAAGATCTTCGTGTCTTCATTTCTTATTGTGTGTTGTGTATTAGACACTATGCTCCCAATTGGCAATTCAAGCTGAGGAAAAAGGCTGGGTCCCTGTGTACAAGGAAAAACTGTTAATCATGTGATAATCTTAATGAACATGGAATTATAACTTGAAATAAGGACTCTGAACCAACTACCACAACACACACACCTAGGCAGAGTCAGGGAAGGAGAGGTAGTCAAGAAATGCTTCCCTTTAGAAATAGTACTTAACTTCCCTCTGAAGGATGAATAAGTAGAGATGAGGCTGAAGAGAAGACAGAGGCAAGAATATGAAGGATCTTTGCAGGGCTATGATAAGGACTTAATTCTTTAACCTAACAATTAAGTACTGAAGGAGGTGACTAGTATTATCAGACTTTGATCTGTAAAGATGCTCAGGCTATAGTTTGGTGAATGAATTGAAAAGATGAATATTTATTCCCTAGATTAACAAATTAATAAGTGAACTAATATGCTTAGCTAATTCACAAGTATCCACTTTATGATAACTCCATTTAATTGAAATTTTAGTTTCAATAACAAATTCTCATGTAGTACTGTCCGAACTGAAGCATAGTAGGAAGCATATATGTAATTCCAAATTTTATAAAAGTAAAAAGAGGAAAATTAATTTCAATAATATATATAGCTTATATCTAACCCCTACTTGTGTGTCAGTTTGCCATACTGTGGGGACATGCGTGTTGCTGTGATGCTAAAAGTTACGCCACCAGTATTATAGATACCAGCAGGGCCACCCATGGTGGGCAAGTTTCAGCTGAACTTTCAGACAAAGATAGATTAGTGAGAAGGACATGGAAACCCACTCCCTAAACAACTGGCCATTGAAAACCTATGAATAGCAGAGAAATACTGTAAGGTATAGTCCTGGAAAATGAGTCCCCCAGGTTGGAAGGCACTCAAAAGATGACTGCGGAAGTGGTGCCTCCTCAAAGTAGAGTCAACATTAATGATGGGAATGGAGTAAAGCCCCAAGGACCTCCACTTATTGATGTGGCATAACTAAAATGAGAAGGAACATCTATGAACCTCCATTAATAACTGGAATGTAGAATGTTCATAGTATGAATATAGGAAAATTAGAAATCATCAAAGGGGAAATGGATCATGAAAACATTGACATTTGAGGCATCTGTGAGCTAAAATGGACTGGTACTGGCCATCGTGAATAAGATAATCCTATGGTCTATTATGCCAGAAATGACAACCTAAAGAGAGATGGGGCTGCATTCATCATCCAAAAAGACATATCAAGATCTGTCCTGAAGTACAATGCTGTCATTGATAGAATCATATCCATATGCCTACAAGGAAGGCCAGTTAATATGTCTAGTATTCAAATTTACGCACCCAACAATAAGGCCACATGTGAAGATAGGGAAGATTTTTACCAGTTTCTGCAATCTGAAATGGATCGAACATGCAATCAAGATGCCCTGATAATTACTGGAGACTAGAATGCAAAAGTTGGAAACATAAAAGAAGGCTCAGTAGTTGGAAAACAGCCTTGGTGACAGCAACTGAGCTGGAGACCGCATGATAGAATTTTGCCAAACCAACAACATTTTCATTGCAAATACATTTTTCACCAACATAAACAGTGACTATACACATGGAACCTGCAGCCGTAGCCCTGATCCCATCAGATCTTGGAAGCTAAGCAGGGTCAGGCCTGGTTACTACTTGGATGGGAGACCGCCTGGGAACACCAGGTACTGTAGGCTTGGGAGACAGACCTGGCAACCCACTCCCAAAAAACAATCCACCATTGAAAACACTACGAACAGCAGAGAAGCACTGACAATAGTGTTTCGCCTGTTGTGCACAGGGTCACTATGAGTCAGATACTGACTCCATGGCACCTAACAGCAACAACAACATACACATGGAATTCACTACATGGAATATACAGGAATCAAATTGACATTTGTGGAAAAAGATGATGGAATAGCTCAATATCAAAAGTCAGAATAAGACCAGGTGCTGACTGTGGATCAGATTATTAACTGGTCATAGCAGATTCAAGTTGAAACTAAAAAAAATGTGAACAAGTGTATGAGAGCCAAGGTATGACCTTGAGTATATCCCACCTGAGTTCAGAGACCATCTCAAGAACAGATTTGATATGTCAGACACTAATGATTGAAGACCAGATGAGTTGAGGGATAACATCAAGACACCATTCATGAAAAAATCAAATGGTTATTTAAAAGAGGAAGAAAAGAAACTGCCCTTAAAAGTCAAGCAGCTAAAGTAAAAGGAAGCCATGATGAAGTTAAAGAACTAAATAGAAGATTTCAAAGGGCAGGTAGAGAAAACAAAATCAAATATTATAATGGCATGTGCAAAGAACTGGAGGTAGGAAACCAAAAGGGAAGAACATGCTGTATTTTTTTCTCAAGCTTAAAGAGTTGAAGAAAAAATTCAAGCCTCAACTAGGTGAATTGACATAGTGGCTGCAACAATGGGCTTAAATATATAAAGGACTGTGGGCATGGCACAATGTTGGGAATGTTTACTTCTCTTGTACATAGGGTCACTATGAGTCAGATCTGACTCAATGGCATCTAACAATAACAACCTAGAAGTGGGGGTGTAACTTAGTGACAGAGCCCTTGATTTAGCATGTGCTAGGTCCTGGTTTTGATATGCAGTGCTAAATAGAAACAGGCTTACTATACAGGAACTGGTGGTTCACACCTGTAATCCCAGCAACTTGGGAAGTTGAGGCAGGAGGATCACAAGTTTGAGGCACCTCAAAATAAGATATAAGAAATGGGGTAGGTGTATGGCTCAGTGTTAGAGCACTTGCAAAGTATGTGCAAGGCCCTGGGTTCAACCCTTAAGTACATCAAAAAAGGAAGGAAGGAAGGGAGGGAGGGAGGGAGGGAAAAAAGGAAGGAAGGGAGAGAAAGAAACAAAGAAAAATGCTTACAATAATGTTAGATGATCAAGGCACTGTGTACTGGTATAAATAAGGACATATAGATCAATGAAACAACATATAGTTCAGAAATCCTTATATTTGTGATTAGTTGATTTTTTTCAATGTCAAGGCAATTTAAGGAGAAAGGACAGTCTTTACAACAAATACTGTTTGGACAATAACATAGCTATATGTAAAGAAGAATTTAAACCTTCACTTCACACCTTATATAAAAACCAAGTAAAAATGTATCACAGACCTATGAGAGTTAAAATAAACTAAGAACTAACACTATAAAATTTCTAGGAAATATGGGAGAAAATCTCTGGAACTTTGAGCTAGGCAAAATTTTATTAGTGTGACACAAAAAGCACAGTTCATTAGACAGACATACATTAGATTTGACTGAAATGTAAAACTCTTGTTCTTTAAAAATACAACTAAGAAAATTAAAAACACACAAACTAGAAGAAAATATTTGCAAACCATATAAGACCTTGGCATTAATTATCTATTGCTTTGTAGCAACTATCTAGAATCTTAGTAATTTAAAACAGCAAACGCTATGTCGCAAAATTTCTAGTGATGTGGAATCTCTGGGGCAGAGAGCTGAAGTCATGCCAGAGCTGGTTTATGACTAGAGACTCTTCTTCCATGATCACTACATGGCTATTGACAGGCCTCACTTCCTTATTGGCTATTGACCAGAATATTTGTTTCTGGGGATGCTATGACAAAACAGTACACACTGTCAATTAAAATGGGCAAACAGTTTGAATAAAGATTTCAGCCAGGTGTGATAGTGCAGACCTGTAATCACAGCCACCTCAGGAAGCAAAGGCAGGAAGATCAACAGTTTGAGGACAGGGGCAGCCTGCACAACTTACTGATACCCTGTCTCAAGACTATAAATAAATAAGGGGCACCTGTGCACCTGTGGTAGAGCACTTGCAAAGTATGTGTTAGGCCCTGGG
Source organism: Pedetes capensis (assembly GCA_007922755.1). Taxonomy (NCBI): domain Eukaryota; kingdom Metazoa; phylum Chordata; class Mammalia; order Rodentia; family Pedetidae; genus Pedetes; species Pedetes capensis. Next base: position 70,715 of record VMDO01004775.1, on the reverse strand, counting down.
TTCAAGCACCAAGTACTGGAAAAAAAAAAAACTCATTCAAAGAAATATACAAATTAGCCTGGTGTAGTGGCTAATGCCTACAATCCCAGGGACTCAGGTGGAGGCAAGACGATCACAGGTTCCAGGCCAGAGGCAGCCTGTATAACTTAGCGAGACCCTGTCTCAAGATAAAAATTAAGAAAATGGGCTGGAGTGCAGACCCGTGGTAGAGCATTTGCAAAGTATGTGGGAAGCCCTGGGTTCAATACTCAAGTACAAAAAGAAAAAAGAAAAAAAGAAAGAAAAAAAAACACACAAATAATGAGTTAGCACATGAAAAGATGCTCAACATTAGTCATTAAAGAATGAGAGTACCACTATATATCCATAATAAAAAAACTGACAATGATAAAGTGGGCATGATGGTGCATGTCTATAATTGCAACACTCTGGAAGCTGAGGCAGGAGATTGCAAGTTTGAAAATAGTCTGTAATACATAGTGGGACTCTGTCTCAGAACCAACCAACCAACTTGACAATACCAAGTATTGACAAGGATGTAGAACTGGAACCTTTACCCCAATGCAAATATAAAATGATATGACTACTTTGGAAAACAATTTGGTCATTTCCTAAAAATTAAACATAAACTTAACATATGGCCCAGGCATTCCATTCCTACGTGTCTATTCAAGTGAAACACAAAAAAAGTCCACACAAATTTCTATATGAATGTGGAAGCAGAATATTCATAATAGCCCAAACTGGAAACAATGCAAATGCCTGTCAACTAATATATATATGAACAAATTGCTATATTCATATAATAGAATATAATTCATCAATAAAAAGGAACAAACTACTAATACATGGTACAATATACACTCTTTCTGTCATTTAGCCTCTTAGTGTAAAAATGTAAGCTAGCTTGAATATCTGCTCAAGTTCTCTTGGACTCCAAGGGCAATACACAAATATCTCCAAATAAGACTCTTCATGTGCTATCTCCAGAAGCTTTCTTCTCACAACCCCTAAGAGAATTTTACTTAACTCTCCAAATTTACCTCAATGCTTCTTCCTGTGCTGCTTAACCAATAGTGTCCCTACTAGAATTTCAAAATCACCTCTTGTCTGGAGATGCAGCTTAGTAGCCCAGTTGCAAGCTTATCATGCATGATGCCCTGGGTTCATCCTCAGTACCACAATAAACAAACAAAACAAAACAAATTACCTGTCTTCCTCATTTTGCTCAACCATTTAAAATTCCCATTCCCTGATCACTGGGTAAATGCCCTGCAAACTGACAGGGTTTGGGGTGCAGCAAAAAGCAAGGGCCTACAGCTAAAAGTCTGCAGCTGTAGCTCTGTGGCATCCGATCCCGTCAGATCTCAGAAGCTAAGCAGGGTTGGGCCTGGTTAGTACCTGGATGGGAGACCGCCTGGGAACACCAGAAGCTGTAGGCTTGGGAGAAGGACCTGGCAACCCCCTCCCAAAAATCAGTCTGCCATTGAAAACCCTATGAACAGCAGAGAAGCACTGACAATAGTGTTTCCCCTGTTGTATAGAGGGTCGCTATGAGTCGGATACCGACTCGACGGCACCTAACAACAACAACAACAGCTAAAAAGCCATTTCTTAAAGTTTCCTCGTGCAGGGAGGATAAATACTTATCTCACAGACATTATATAAAAGTTAGGCAGAAGTGCCTGGTGCCCAGTATGTAATATTAGTATTTGGAAGTCCTTGAAACAAATGGAAGAGTAGACTGGGGGTGGAGGGGATGGGAGGATAGTCTGTTTGAGCATGTGTGTTTAAATCTATTCCTGAGCACTGAATTTTTGCCCCAATCTTGAATATAGGTTCTTGGAGAATCCTACAGAATGCTGGGAATTGGGAACAGGCTGATGCAGGCTGTTTTTGATAAAGAATTAAAAGAATAAAAATTAATCTCTTGTTTCCTACCTGAAACCTATCGAGATTTCCAATAATTGCCACCATATGCTGAGTTTGTGTAAGTCACTGCTAGCTGATTCCCATGCATGATTTCTGGTAGTCTTCGTAGTAACATTGAAATTTTTAATACCACCGTCCCTGTTGTACACGTGAAGAAACTGAAACTTGGAGGGACGTAACATCTAGTGCGTCTTCCAATTTCATACAGTAGATTTAATCCTTCATATAGATTGGGATGGGTTTTTCCATTTCAAGACTGTAAGAGTTTCAATTCCCCCGACTCTAGACCTGCCCGTGCACCGAGAGTCCTTCTCCAGAGAAAGGGCGTGGCAGAACCGCTGCGGGAGTCACAGTAGGCGTGACCTCACAAGCCACTTTTTTTTCCAGAGGATGACACAGGATAGCCGCACAGCCGTAAAGAACTCTATAAGTCGTGAAGTGGCGTGGCACGGAAGTGTTACTTTACGGCGAACTGTGGGAAAGGTCTTGGCCGGCGTACGCCGTTTACGGTTTCTCGTGGTACGCGGTTGTAGCTGAAGGTGTTGAGGTTGGTGGTTTTTCCAGTTAGCGTGGTACAGCCACACTGAAGGACAAAGTGGCATCATAGCCACAGGATCGTAAGCTGATGGAATTTGCTGCTGAAAATGAAGACACCTTCGGAGACTGTCTCCAGAGGGTAGCTAAGGGGGCGCGGCTAAATCGCGAGTCTGGTACGCAGGGAGTCACGGATTTAGCAGGGATCCAGGAGGGCGGCGGAAGAGAGGAGAGGAATGGACTGACAAGAGTGAAAACCGAGGATGCAAAGGAAGGAAATGGACAAAAGGCAGAGACGATGAGAATGGACTTAACGGTTGTGAAGCAAGAGGTTATGGACTGGCCAGATACGGAAGGCGACATGTTGGATGGGCAGTGGGTAAAGCAGGAGGTGGAGGATGGGCCTGAGGTGAAGGATGAGAAAACGGGCATATTGGAGGTGAAGCAGGAAGTGGATAGTGGTTTTATGGTTAAAGAGGAGAAAGTGGACGAACCAGATGTAAAGGAAGAGAAAGTGAAAGTGAAGGAAGAGATAATGGACTGGCCAGAAGTGAAGGAGGAGGAGAACTTGGAGATAAAACAGGAGACGTTTATTGGTCAGAATATAAAGGAGGAGCAGGTGATGGATGGAGTGAGTATAAAAGAAGAGAAGAATTTCCTGAAGAGAGAAGTGATGGATGATACGAAGGTAAAAGAAGAGCCTGAGATGAATCCCCCCATGGGCTGCAAGCGGAAGCTGGCCATGTCAAGGTAGGGCAGAGAGAAATCCCAGATGGAGAATAAAGCAATGGAGTCCTCTGTGGTATAGAGAAGGAAACTACTCCAACAGCAGAAAGCAGAATAATGAAAATTAAGCACAAATTGCTGGGATTTGGCTCAGTTGGTAGAGCGCTGCGCTGCAGTCTCTGAGGTCCCGAGTTCAATTCCCAGCACCACAAAAATGGGAGAAGGGCCTGGCAATCCACTCCCCATGCAATCCCGAAACAGTCAGCCATTGAAAACCCTATGAGGGTCGCTATGAGTCAGATACCGACTCGAGGGCACCTAACAACAACAACAACGACAAGCACAAATTTGGATCCCTAGAGTCTGAGTGGTGGTGTTCAAATAGGGGTGGGGAAGAGGAAGACGTCATTAAATAACAAGTTCATTGAAAATATGTGAATCGATAGTGTCCAATAGGCAATGGTTAAGTTGTTAAGTGCCGTCCTGTCAGGTCTGACTCATGGTGATCCCAATAGGGTTTTCAATGGCTAATTGTTTCGGGATTGCTTCAAGAATGGATTGCCATGTCCGTCTCCCATGTTTGCGGTGCTGGGGATCAAACTCTGGTCCTCAGAAAGTGTGCTGCAGCGCTCTACCAACTGAGCTAAACCCTAGCCAATGGTTAAGTTAGGAAGTGAAGATTCTGGGGACCAGAAAACACTTTGGAAGTAGATCTGGCTAACTAATATGTTATTGACTCATTTTATTTATTTATTTTTATTTTTGCAGTATTGGGGGTTGAACCCAGGGCCTGGTGCTTCCATGCTCTGCAAGTGCTGGATCACTGAGCTGCACCCCAGCCTACTTTGTTACTTTTGAGACAGGGTCTTGCTAAGTTACCCAGACTGCCTCTGGTCTCAAACTTTGATCCTCCTGCCTCCGCCTCCCAAGCTGCTGGGATTACAGGGGTGGGCCACCACGCCCGGCTTTGACTCATTATTCAGAGAGGATGGAGATGAAGTAAAGTGTAAACAACGAAAAAGTGGGTTAAGTTAAAATTAGACAAAAATGCATTTCTACTTACCTGTTAGACTTCTGTATGAATACTATGAATGTTTATTGCTTTTAGTTTAATTTCCCTAGTGTGTGATCGTGTGACAACATAAAAAAAAAATCAAATTGCAGTCAGATTGTTGGGAATATTACTATCTACCACATATGGAACCAAATAGTAGTAGCTATGGTTTGGTTGTCAGTATCCCAAGTTCCTAGAAGAGCAGTTGAGGACAGAATAGAAGATGGGTAATAATATTTCTAGGTTATTTTGATGCTTATTCTAGATTCAGCATGGAGCTGAGGGGAAAAAGACATAAACTGCCATTCTTTAAATGTGGCTTGGTCTCACACCATGTGTTTTTCCTCAAAGGTATGCTTTTAAAATATCCAAACATAGTTCCTAAATTGAACTTCTGGATACACACAATCATAATCATTTGTTACCAGATTGTCAGGAATCACAAGTAAAAATATCACGGATTTATTTTATTCTTTAATTCTAGTACAAAAAGAAGTTAAAAGTGAGGATTTTTTTTTAGGTTTAGCATTTATTTCTTGAACTATACATCACTAACATTGTAAGTGTAGTTATCATTTGGAGCTTGTTTCATAGAGAAGAATTTTCTAACAGACAGCTGTCAGTATATTATCAGAGTTTCTTGCACACTATTCACTTTGACTACATGTCTATAAATTGAAAAAATAATTGAATCAGCATTCAAAGTTTATAAATAGATAATTATTCATTTTTGATTGAGTTTCATGTGGACTTTTATAGGTGTGAAACTTGTGGTACAGAGGAAGCAAAGTACAGATGTCCACGTTGTATGCGATATTCCTGCAGGTATATTTATAACTTCCTACCTTATTACCTATACCTATACCCTTATTACTTCAGAATATAAAAGTATTTCTTCATTTGTTTCTTCAGTTTACCTTGTGTAAAGAAACACAAAGCAGAATTGACATGTAATGGAGTTCGAGATAAAACTGCTTATGTTTCAATACAGCAGTTTACTGAAATGAATCTTCTAAGTGGTAAGCCATTTTATGCACAGCAGATTAATGCTTCCTGGCCATTGGTATATGTCACTTGTTTATTTTTCTGTTTTGAAAATTTTAGATTATCGATTTTTGGAAGATGTGGCAAGAACAGCAGACCACATTTCTAGAGATGCTTTCTTGAAAAGGCCAGTAAGCAATAAACATGTAAGTATTTCTTTTAATCTTTTCTAGTTAGAATTCCTTCTAATCAATTAGATTCATTTTTTTTCACTTAAGTATAATAAGTGGCCACCATGATCTGAGGATATTCTTGTTACTAGTGATACAGAAATAACCAAAAGAAAATCTGACCTTCATAAAGTTTGTATTGTAGTGACAGAGGTAAGAGATGAGTGCAGGAGACATGAGATGTATAGAAAAACAATCATAATTTTAATTAGAGTTAAGTGCAGGGAGAAAGTAGAAAAGGTTCAGAAGATTAAACGAGAATGAAAATGGTATTTGCTAGGGGAAAGTTTCAGGGTATTGTTTTCTATAGAGTGGTCATGAGAAGGTTCTCTGAGAGATATTTATCAATGATCTCAGTGACAGGAAAGAGCTAGGCCTATGAACATTTGGAGGAAGACTATGACCTGAGTCAGGAATAAGGTTGGTGTGCTTGAGGAATTAAGACAGGCAGAGTGACTGAAGCATAGTGAGTAAAGAAGAGAATGTTGAACATAATATTAGAGAAATTGGTAAGGGTTCCTGGTATATTCTAAGTAAAAGTAGAAACCATGGGAGCATTTCAGCATATTTGCTTTTTAAAAGATTCTTACTGGTTTGTAGATATTAGGGAGCAAGAATAAAAGATAGGAAGCTGAGAGAACAGCTGCAAGGTTACATGCTGTGGTCCATCAAAGAGATAATGGTGCCTTGGATGGCACTGTTAGAAACACTTAGAAAGTAATTAGGTTCCAGTTTTGAAGGAGTAGCTAACAGGACTTGGTGATCTAATACACTTTATTTTCATACTCTTGTGCCTCTCTGTCATTCCTTAAGCACTATGCAAAATTATAGCTTATATATTTGAATATTTTTCCAGTGATATCCTAGAAACTCATTAATACCGTATTAAAGTCACATCATAGAATTATGTTCATTTTTCTGAGATCATTTTAGTATTGTTGTTGTCGTTAGGTGCCATCGAGTCATTATCCAACTCATAACGATCCTCATAGGGTTTTCAGTGGTGACTGTATCAGGATTGCCTTGGGAGTGGATTGCCAGGCCCTTCTCCCATTTTTGCGGTGCTGGGAATTGAACTCGGGACCTCAGAGACTGCAGCGCAGTACTCTACCAACTGAGCCAAACCCCAGCCCCATTTTAGTATCGGAGTTACAGAATTTTAATACCCACCATGAATGGTGGTTGTTAAGGCTAGTACAGTGACTCACACCTGTAATTCTAGCAACTTAGGAGGCAGAGGCAAGAGGATTGTAGGTTAGAGGCCAGAGGCAGCCTGCATAATTTAGCAAGACTCTGTCTCAAAAAATAAAAAATGGACTAGGGATACAGTTCAGTGGTAGAGCACTTACAGTGTGCTAGACCCAGGGTTCAACCCCTATGTATTAAAAAAAAAAAAAAAAAAAAAAAGTTACATTTTATCAACCACTTTTTCTATATTTGACTATTTCACTGCTGTTTTGTTTCTTTAATCCATCATACTGTAATTGAGATCTGTGGCACATGCCTGTAATCCCCAGTGACTCAAAAGGTTGAGCCAGCAGGATCACAAATTTGAGGCCAGAGGCAGCCTATGCAATTTATTGAGACCTTATCTCAAAATAAAAAAGAGGCGGAGCTCACAAAGCCCTGAGTTCAACCACTCAGTACTGCCCAAAAAAAAAAACTATAGTGATATGAATATGAATAATCTTAATTCACCTGTTTAACCTAACCTTGCATGTAATACTGTTATCATGAAATAGCATACTTTTTATTCTTTGCAGAATTCAGTTGTATATGTCTGTATATATTATATATACAGTTGTATATATTATATATCCATTTTACATTTCTGTTCATGCGTGAAATTGACCTCTAATTTTCTTTTTTGCTGCCTTGAAGTTTTTATAGCAATATGATCTTAATTTCATAAAGTTAATTGGGCCTGTTCCAGAACTCTATGTGAAACATAAGTACTCAGTAAATCTTAACTAATATTGAACACAATATTTTCCTCACTTCTGAATTAAAAGGCATTTTAAAATTAAATTTTGTTTGGCTTTGTTTTTAGATGTATTTTATGAAAAATCGTGCCCGAAGGCAAGGTATTAACTTAAAACTTCTCCCCAATGGATTCACCAAGAGGAAAGAAAATTCAACATTTTTTGATAAGAGGTATGTTTCTAACATTTGTAGTGTATCCAGTGTTCTGGTTTGATCAGGGTCATCCTTAAGGTTTGATTCGCCATACCATTGCTACTCAAAGTATAATCTATAAACTGTATTTGCATGAACCAGATAATTGTGCTAATTGCATGTCATATGACTAAAATAAAACCTTGGGCATGTGATGTGTGTGTTTCTTGATACCCTTTGAGAAGCTTCTTAAATGTTAGAGTGTATTAAAAAATCACCTGGATATCTTATTAAATATGCTCGTTGTGATTTAATTTCAGTAGGCCTGGTTTGGAGTTTAATATGCATTTCTGATAGCTTCCCCAGAAGTGCTGATTGTTTGAGAATACTTTGAGTAATAGTGTCCTAGAATACTCTCATACATTAGAAATAAACTGCTTCTCTAGGACCCAAGATCCCATGAAAGTATTTCAGTGGCTTCAGGGACAAAAGGGTGAGTCAAAGGAACATTGTACTATCTTAATCAAAGCAGCTTAGCTTTTGCTATCCTTTCTACATTGGAATTCTGAATAAGATTTCATTTAAAAGCTGGCTGTGGAGAAGAAGGAGACTTTGAAAATGTTTAATCTAATAGTGAATCTTTGCATATAGATACTAGCACAAAGCTTAATAGAATAGGATTCCAAAATACAGTCAGCCCACTGTTTCTGTACATTCCATATCTGCATATTCAGGTACCTACAGATTGGAAATATTAGAAGGGGAAAAAAGGCTGTCTTTACTGAACACAGACTGTTTTCTTGTCGTTATTCTCTAAACAGTATTGTAATAATGATTATTTATATAGTATTTATGTTGTACTAAGTATTACAAATAAGATAAAAATGATTTAAAGTGGATGGGAGGCTGTATGTAGGTTATATACAAGTATTACACCATTTTATCTGAGACTTTAGCAGCCAGTTTAGGGTATATGAGAGAACTCTTATAATCAGTCCTCCATGGATACCAAAGAATGACTGAAGTGTAACTAGCCAACTAAATTACTGGGTAATGCGTTTCAGAAGTCACAGGTCTGTGTTTAAAGTTAAAAGAGCTGAGGGAGTCCTTCCCTGTTCAACTTCTTAGTAGCTATCTGGCCTTGAACAAATCAAGGCCTGGGCCCCATTTTTATTTTTATGGTTTTATTTTTATTTATTTACTTATTTTTAAGTCAGGGTCTCCCAGTGTTGCTCAGGCTGGTTTCAAGCTCCTGGACTCATGATTCTCCTGTTTCAGCCTAGCACATAATTGGGACTACAGGAATACACCACCATGCTGTCTGAACCTTCTCTTTATAATGTCTAGGTAAATTATAAGGTTCATTTTCAGTTTATTGTTCTATAAATTGTAAAAAAAAAAAAAAAAAACCATAAGAATTATCATTATTCTAATAAAACTTCCATGTTTTCTAAAGATGTTATATAATTAGACCATGTTGTTACCTGTTTATGTTTCAAGACATAAATATTTATAAGAGTAAAATAATTTCTTACATTTATCAGATATGAGGTGATTCCTTTGTGTATTTTGAAACTAACATTTACAAATTGACGTGTTGTTAGGTGCCATCAAGTCAGTGTTTGACTCAAAGCAATCCTGTATACAACAAACAAAACACTATTGTCAGTGCTTCTCTGCTATTCATGGGGATTTCAGTAATTGGTTGGTTTTGGGGAGTGGGTTGCCAGGTCCTTTTGTGTAAAATTTAGGAAAACTGGCTTGTGCCTTCTCAAACACAAAATGTGTTCTCTTTAAGAAGGAAACCATTCAGAATAATTTTCATCCAAGATTAATTCTCAGTATAAAAAGCATATAGCTCCAATTGTCAATGGCTCCTAGTAATAACAATAACATGTAATAAGATGATCTTTCATTCATAGTTCAGTGAAAAATAATTCAAATATATATAACTAAATTGCTCCATTTGTTCATCATTAAATTGCCCATTTTTATTTTTCAGTGGGAAATCATTTTGCTACTAACTAAATTTAAAATGTCTCTATTCTGATGTTGGACATTAAGGTGAATTCCCCGCTGGTTGAAGCTGTACTTAAGAAATGTTGCTGGTTAGTTGATTGACAGTCAGCTTGGACATCTTCAGTGTAGTCCAGTTTTTGCTTGTTCTTATTCAGGATTTTCATCAGTGATTTAAGTCAGAGTTTCTCATGGCACTGTTGACATTTTGAATTGGATAATTCTTTGTTACAGGGCAGGGGTCTTATTCATTTTAGCAGCCAACCTCCATTCACAAGATGCTAATAGTAAAAACACACTCATGCTTCTTTCTGTTGTGACAACAAAATGTCTCTAGACATTGTTGGATGTCCCAAGAGTGAAAATCACTGTTTTTGAGTATCCCTAATTTAGATGAGCCCGCAGCCGTAGCACTGTGGCATCTGATCCCATCAGATCTCGGAAGCTAAGCAGGGCCGGGCTTGGTTGTACTTGGATGGGAGACCACCTGGGAACACCAGATACTGTAGACTTGGGAGAAGGACCCGGCAACCTTCTCCCCAAAATCAATCTGCCATTGAAAACCCTATGAATAGCAGAGAAACACTGACAAAGTGTTTCGCCTGTTGTACATAGGGTCGCAGTGTGTCAGATATCCACTCGATGGCACCTAACAACAACAACAATTTAGATGAAGGCAAAGATATATTTATTGAACTTACAGTTTTAATCATTTTTTGTATTATATACAATGAGAATCATGATTGTAGAAAATTTTGATCCCTAAAAGGAAGTGGATAATAAACAAATATGTAAGGTCTTATACTTCACCATTAGGGAAAAGATGAAAAAAGACATTGAGAAGTACATTATTTAGGATACCTATATTTTATCGGCAAGTCACATGAAAATAACCAAGGTTTAAGGAAGAAGGGCATACTAAATCTTTTTTAAAAATTCTATTCGGCTCCCATGCCCCCAGGGCTCTTTTTTAAGAGACTAGTTTTCAGTTCTTTTTTCACCTAACTTTGAGAGGTAGCTAAGGCTTTGTCTCAGATAAACCTGAATTTGTATATTGCCTCTGCCATTTGATATACATTAGATAACCTTAAGCTAGATCTAACTTACTTGGTTATTGAAAAGATAAAGTGAAATAATAACTAAAGTAGTACCTGACACATGTTGTACAATGACTATTAAAGATTTCTGTTCTCTTATCTAAAATTCTTCTGGGACAGCACTGTATAAAAAAACAATGTTGTTTCTACAGTGAAATCTACAGAGGGTCACATTATAGTGAATAAATAATGACTGCAAACTAGCTCAGGTTTTGCTGCTGAAGGATTTACAAAATATCTAAGTCACAGTGCTCTGAAATCTGAAACTTTAGAGCACCAACATGATACCAACAAGTGGAAAATATCATACCTGACTTTATTGACAAATCAGAGTTAAAGCAAAGGCACACTAATAACATTCCATAAAATTGCTTTCAAGCTGTAAATAAGGTACTTATGAAATTTAAATGAATTTTCTGTTTAGACTGGTGGTTCATCCCAAGATACCTTATTATGTATAAGTATTCCAAATGAGGAAAAATCTAAAATCTGAAACACTTCTGGTCCCAAATGTTTTATTTATTTATTTATTTATTTATTTATTTATCACAGTTCTTGGGGGTTGAACCCAGGGCCTTGCAAATACTTTGCAAGTGTTTTACCACTGGGCTTCGCCCTCGGCCCATTTTTATTTTTTATCTTAGGTCAAGGTCTCACTAAGTTACACAGGCTGCCTCTGGCCTCCAACTTGAAAATCGTTCCTCCTCTGCCTCCATGAGTCACAGGGATGACAGGCATGCGCCACCCCCCCCAGGGGTCCTAAATGTTTTAGATAAGGGTTACTCAACATATAACGTATATTAAAATTATTGATATACTTGTGCAGTTTGAAGCAACTTGAGGTCCAATATAGTCAAAAGCTCAAATTCATGTTTAAAAGTTAAGTGTTCTGATAGTAACTTTCAAGGAATTTGAGTGAAGAATTTTTTGTACTATTTTTATAACTGTTTTATAAAGTCTGAAGCTGTTACTGTTTGCATGGATGGGGTTCAAACCCAGAGCCTTGTGCATGCTGAGCTCTACCATCAACCCCCCCAAAATTATTTTTTAAAAGTAGTGTAAAAAATTAAATGACCCTATATGAAGTGTGAGCTGGGATTTAGCTCAGTTGGTAGGGTACCACTCTGCAGTCTGAGGTCCTGGATGCGATTCCCAGCACCGAAAAAATGGGAAAAGGATGTGGCAATCCACTTCTGAGGCAGTCTGGAAACAATCAGCCATTAAAAACCCTATGAGGTCGCTATGAGTCGGCCACGACTAGATGGCACCTAACAACAACAACATATGAAGTGTGACAGATAATATCATTGTGCTTAGAGAACTACCAGCAAGTCACTATAGTTAACAGCAGACACAGTGTAAAAATAGGTTCTTTCTAACCCAGGCATCCTATGTGATAGGAGTTACTATGAATTTGAATCTGTTAAAATCATATGCAAATTACATGATGTGTGAAGTTTTCCAAAAATAAGAACTGTAGTTTTCATTCAGTAAAAGTGGGCCATAACATTAGTGTGTATAGTCAGAAACGTATTTAAAGGAGGTAAATTTTAGGACTGTTGAATTTGCAAGAACAAATAATGGATAGCTTTAATGAACACAGGGACATTAAAGGATGTTTATATTAAGAATAAGTTGAGCCAAAGCAAGGTTGACATTTTCTGTCAAAAATATAGGAGTTTGATAAGGAAATGAGAACAGTAGAAGGCTCCCGTACATATTTGGGACCAGATTCCAAACTATCTATAGTGTCTCTTTGAAAGTAAATCCTTTACCTTATCTTTTTATAGGGCTTATAACTTTATGTTCACCTTAGCTCAGTGCCAGTCAAAAACTGTTGAAAGAAATACAAAAAACATAGAGCTGGGCATGGTAGCATATTCCTATAATCCCAGTGGCTCAGGAGGTGGAGGCAGGAAGATCATGAGTTTGAGGCCAGAGACAACATGTGCAATTTAGCAAGACCTTGTTTCAAAATAATAAAAATTTAAAGTTGGGGCTGGGGGTGCAGCTCAGTGGTAGAGCATGCTAGAGGCCCTGGATTCAATTCCAAAAGGAAGAAAGAAACGAGAGAGAAGAACTATATGAAGAAAACTTTTCTAAATTACTTAAAAGATTTGATTAAATAAATAAATAAAATAAAATAATAAATAAAAAGATTTGAATAAATGAGGAAGAATCCTTTGTTCTTGGGAGACTCAATGTTGGAAATAACATTTATTAAATGATCTCTAAGTCTGATGTGGGCTGGGATTTAGCTCAGTAGGTAGAGCTCTGCGCTGCAGTCTTTGAGGTCCCGAGTTCAATTCCCAGCACTGCAAAAATGGGAGAAGGGCCTGGCAATCCACTCCCAAGGCAATCCCGAAACAGTCAGCCATTGAAAACCCTGTGAGGGTCACTATGATTTGGATACCGACTCGACAGCACCTAACAACAACAAGTCTGATGTGCCTGCAGCCGTAGCACTATGGCCTCCGATCCCGTCAGATCTCGGAAGCTAAGCAGGGTTGGGCCTGGTTAGTACTTGCATGGTAGACCACCTGGGAATACCAGATACTGTAGGCTTGGGAGAAGGACCTGGCAACCCACCCCCAAAAATCAGTCTACCGTTGAAAACCCTATGAGTAGCAGAGAAGCACTGACAGTAATGTTTTGCCTATTATACATAGGGTTGCTATATAAGTTGGATACTGATTCAACAACACCTAACAACAACAACAACAAGTCTGCTTTAGGGGCTGGGATTTAACTCAGTTGATAGAGCGCCACTCTGCAGTCTCTGAGGTCCTAGGTTCGATTCCCAGCACCACAAAAATGGGAGAATAATGTGGCAATCCACTCCCAAGGCAATCCCAAAACAATCAGCCATTGAAAATCACTATGAGGGTTGCTATGAGTTGGACATGACTGGACAGCACCTAACAACAACAGCAGGTCTGATGTAATTGTAATCCAAATACAGACAGCTATTGTTTGTTGCTTTGTGTGTGTGTGTGTGTTGGTGTGTATGGTGCTGGGGGTTGAACCTGGGGCCTTGCACTTGCATGCTTTGCAAGTGCTGTACCACCGAGCAGCACCCACAGCCCATTTTCTTGCTTTTTGAGGCGGGGTCTCACTAAATTACACAGACTGCCTCTGGTCTTGAACTTGCAATCCTCCTGCCTCTGCCTCCGAGTTGCTGGGATTATAGGTATGCACCACCACGCCCAGCTTATTTGTTGCTTTTGCTTGAGTTGATTAACTAAGAAGGAAAGGAGTTTATGATAAAATGAAGTTCATTTTGAAGAGTAATGTGGGACAAGTACCAGGTAAAACCATAAGAAGGCTGACTTCATTGACAAGTCACAGTCAAAGCAAAGGCACACTAATAACATTCCATAAAGTTTATGAAATTCTAGTAACATTAAAATTTATGAAATTCTAGTAACATTTTATGAGTTGGCATAGATACCAATGTTATATATATGATCAAGATAGCATTTAAAATTAATGGAGTAAATGGAGTAGAGACAATTGGTTTGTCATTTTGAGGAAAAGCTACATCTTTTACTTAGATAACTTCTAGATAGATCAAAATCTCAAACTTAAAATGAAATAAAACTATGAGAATGTTTTCATAATTTTAAGGGAGAAAACATCCCATTTAGAAGTCATAAAGGGCAAAATGGCAGCCAAATTCACATGAAGGTTTTTAAAATTCATATGCCAAAAAAATCATAATAAACCCAAAAGATAAACTGGACAAAGAAAAATTTAACAAATATGACAAAGAATGTTTATGCATTAATAAGACTTGTGACTAATTAGGAAAAGCCAAGAATAAGAATAGTTGGTAAGATACAGATGTGCATACAGTAACCTCTCTCACACACGCACATGCATGAGCACGCTTGCGTGTGTGTGTGTGCGCGCGCATGCGCGCGCGCACACACTCTCTACATTCATCCCTTAGTTTCCATGGACATTGGTTCTAGGGCCCCCAATACCCAAATGTGCAGATACTTAAGTCCCATACATGAAATGTCATAGTACAGCCTACAGATATTCTCCTATTTTATATCTTTAGATTACTGATAATACCTAATACATTATTTGTTGTTTTTGTTGTTAGGTGCCATTGAGTTGGTATCCGACTCATAGCGGCCCTCATAGGGTTTTCAGTGGCTCCCTGTTTCAGGATTGCCTTGGGAGTGGGTTGCCAGATCCTTCTCCCTAATACATTATAAATGCTATATAAATAATTGTTATATTGTTTAAGGAATATAGCAAGAAAAATCTGTATGTTAATTACAGATTCAAGATGTTGGTTTGGTTTCTGTGTGTGTGTGTGTGTGTGTGTGTGTGTGTGTGTGTGTGTGTGTGTGTTCAGAGGTTGGTTGAACTCAACAGATGTACATCCCTTACATAGGGAGGATGATCTATATATGGCTGATAAGCATGTAGTAGTAATATCCACTGTGATGAAGATATGGGGTAACCAGGCCATTTTCCTCTCTTCAATGTTCTTGACAGTACAGATTGGTACAGTCATTTTAGAAGGCAGCTTGATGATACTTCTTAAAATGTTATATCTTTATTACATAAAGTATTATACGTATTCCTTGAAGTGCTATATATCTTAAAGTGTTATAAATACTTGAGGAATTTAACCTACAAAATTATTAGTAAAAGTTTATAGAAATACATCTGTTTGCAGCATTTTTAGTAGTGTGAAAACTAGTAACAACCTAAAGTATCCTTCAGTATGGATTGAGTTTCAGAAATGATGATACCTTCATATAGTGGAATTACATATATAGCCATTAAGCAAAAACAAAATTTGATGTAGAAGTATTGTCCTAGAATGATATCCATGATATATTCATTGAGAAAAATTGTTAGTTTCAGCAGTTGTCTGTAAGATAGGAAGTTTACTTTTAAGTCAGTGGTTCTTTGGATCTGAACCTCTTTGAAAATCAGCTTAAATATTGAGTCTTATTGCTAGATAAATGTTCACACATAAAGTATTTGGTTTATAATTTTAGGTGAGTTTATGGTAGAAAAGTTGCATACATTAATCACATTATTTTGTCCCCTACAGTAATAGTTGCCTGCAGCTATAGCCCTGTGGTATCCCATCCCGTCAGATCTCGGAAGCTAAGCAGGGTCGGGCCTGGTTAGTACCTGGATGGGAGACCGCCTGGGAACACCAGAAGCTGTAGGCTGGGAGAAGGACCTGGCAACCCCCTCCCAAAAATCAATCTGCCATTGAAAATCCTATGAACAGCAGCGAAGCACTGACAATAGTGTTTCCCCTGTTGTACAGAGGGTCGCTATGAGTCGGATACCGACTCGATGGCACCTAACAACAACAACAACAGTAATAGTTTGGATTAAAGCTGTTGACTGGTATTGACGACATTTTAAGAAACAACTCCTTGAATCTTTGTGTATAACTTGAATTAAGGGCATTATATGTGTATGTATGTGTATATGTAGCCATGAGAGAAATACCTCTCTGATTTCTCTTTCTTCTAATGAGCTCTTTTTTTTTCTCTGGAATCAAAATACTATAGATCAAGTCCTGGTTCTGCTATTTACTAGCTTTGTGACCTTAACCCCCTGTATGTGTATCTCATTTATCTTGTCAGTCTAATGAACAGAGCTTTAATCTACCCACATTATCAATGTTTGTGTTCACTTGGAAGAAACCTCAGACCTTCCTTTTAGGGTCATTTTCCTCCTCCTTTTCAAATTCCTTTTAGTGATGTCTTTTAAAGAATATGAGCTGGGCAAGGTGGCACACAACTTGTTGTAATCTCAGCATTTAGAAGGCTAAGGGAAGTGCATCACAAGTTCAAAGCCAACCTGGAACTAAAGTTCTAGCAAGACCCTGTCTCGATAAAAAAGGCCAAGTATGGTGGTATATACCTGTAATCTCAGCACTTCAGAGGATGCTGCAGGAGGATCGCTGTGAGATCAAGGTCAGCCTGGGCTACATAGCAAGTCCTAAGCCAATTCAGCTACAGAGGGAGACTATCTTAAAAACCTTTAAAAAAAAAAAAAAAAAAAGATATTTTTTTCAGGTTTTGTCTAAAATGTCTTTATTTCATATTTTTCTTTTTAGTATTTTAATTGTACAGATTTCACTTTTTTTTTAATGGAAATATACACAAAATGCATAAATCATTATTGTGCCAACATCTAGAAGGAGCATATTACTAGTGCTCTGGAAGTATTTACTTCCTCCCTTGAGAATATCTGCTACCACCTTCTGCCAAAGTTAGCTGTTTCCCTAACTTCCATCTTTATAGATTTGTTTTGCCTGTTTAATTTTTCAAATATAATTACTTTATCATCTATTTATTCATCTGTTAACCCATTTTATTTTTGATGTGTTCCAAGGTAAATACAGGCATCATTCCACTGGCTCCTGAATACTTGAGCATTAGTAACTAGAGCTAAAAAGCTGTTCATGTTTTTCCTTTTGCTGTAACAAAATAGATATGTACAAATGTGAAATGTACAAATCTTAAATGCATATTTGCTGAATTTTGACATATATATATATATATATATCCCTGTATAACCCAGTCCATATAAATATATAAAACATTAACATTATCTCAGATATTTCCTAGTTAGCTCCTCTCCTCTCTAGAGGCAACCTGTTTTAATTTTTCCCTTCTGAAGATTTATTTTGCCTGTGTTAATGCTTCATAAATATGGAGTCATATAAATCATCCTTGCTTTTTCAGAGGGTGTGGGTTGAGACAGAGTCTTGCTATGTAGGCCAGGCTGCCTTAAAATTACAAACCACCTGCTTCAGTCTCTGAAACGCTGAGATTACAAGCATACGTAACCAGACCCTTACTTTTGAATGATAGTTTAGCTGCATAGAAATATCTTAAGTTGACACATTAGTACCAGTTTATTTATTCCCTTGCCTTCTCATTTCTTTTGCCACTGTTGAGAACACTGTTGTTTTACATAGTCTTTCTCTGTTTTCTTTCAGTTGCTTTTAAGATCTTCACTTTTGTCTCTGGAGTTCTGCAGTTTCCATATCCTGTGTGCCTTGGTGTGGTTTTTTAAAATTTGTTTTGGGATTTGTTGTGCTTTCTAAACATGACAATCCTAGAAAATTTTAATGAATTATCTTAATCTATTATTTCTTTATGTGTCTTTGCTACGGTCTTGGTAATTTGTTATATTGTTCAGTTCACTTTCTCTCTTCATCTGTGTTTAATTAATCTCATCATTAGCCCATATACTTGGTTTTTTTTGTTTTTGTTTTGTTTTTTTGGTCTGTGTTTTAGTTGCTTTTCATTTCCAGAAATTCTGTTTCTTTCCCAATTTATCTGGTCTTTTAGAGAGAATCATATTTTTCATGTCTTAAGCTTCCTTTTTTCTTCAGTAATTTAAAACGTTTATTATTTCTGTAAATGATTCCAGTGTCTGAATTTCTTGGAAGTCCAGTCCTGCTATCTGCTGTTTGCACTGACTCTTGATTATGATGGCTTATTTCCTTTTTTTCCTAATACAAAATTGTTAATTCAAGTCCATCTGGTCTTTATGTGGAAGATGGTATGCATTGGCTTATGGTAGATACGTTTTGGTACCAATCTAGGACCCTCTTTAATTTCTCAGTGTATTATTTCTCAAACAGTACTAGTTAATAATTATTTGAAACCCAAATCCATTAGAGGAAGCTATAGTTAATGCATTCTTAATTGAAGCTGCCTCCTCCTCCTACCTTCCCCACCCCTCCATGTCTCTCTTTTTAGAGCATCAAGCTGAGGTCAATTTTCCTTATTATCTCCCATTGCTAGTGGACTGGATTTTTTTGGTTTACCCTCTCACCAGTTTTATTATCTCAGTTTTGGGGTCTTGAGCTTCTGAAGGCCAAATGCCTTATCTCCTGTTACCCAGTAGCTTTTGAAAGAAAAGCCTGTTGGTTATCTAAGATTGTCAAAGGCCTCCAGAGTAGATATAACTTTAGCTTTCACCTGTAATTTTTCAATTTTCTTTTTGACCCCTAGAGATCTCTCTTACTTGCTGAGGAGCTCAGTGTATTTGTTACATTTCTATAGGGTTTGTTAATGTGTTCTATTGAGAGAAATTTTAGATTATCTTCTCTGCCATTGCCGTAACTACCTAAAGTAAGAACTGGTTCCAGGACTAGGGTAAGATCAGGAGTGGGAACAATTATAGCAGTATACTTTAGTGGAAGTTTTGTGAATGTGATCTCTCAAAATATTTATTGTACTGTCTTCATCATTGTTGTGATGATCTGAGATGATACAGTACCTACATGATGAAAGATGCTTTCTTATGCAACATAATTGCCATTAATCAGAATAAATTTTCTGTTCATATTGTCCATTCGTGAACTTAATCCCTTTTCCGTCTTTTTTTGTGGACCTACGGGGTTGAACCCAGGGCTTCATGCATGCTTCACAAGCACTCTACCACCAAGCTGCATTCCCAGCCCGTTGTTTAGTTTTTATTTTTGAGACAGTGTCTTGCTAAGTTACACAGGCTGCCTCTGGCCTTAAACTTGTGATCATCCTGCCTCTGCCTCCCAAGTAGCTGGGATTACTGGTGTCTGCCACTGTGCCCAGCTGCCATTTCCATCTCAACTAAGCACTTACACAAAAGCTATACAGTAGCAAAACTTACACAAATTTCTTTCCTTTTTTTTTACAGTATCACAGATCTGTTCTTACCCTAGATCTTAGCAACCTCAGCATACAGCTTTCTTTTCTTTCTGTAAGTCAAGAAGTTTCACATTTTCCCTTAAAAGGATACTTTATGATTTTTCTTTAGCATATCCATGTTGCCAGCTTTACTATCCTTATACTTTGGAGCCATTATTATATAAAATAAACGTTACTTGAATACAAGCACTGTAGTCCTGTAGTAGATAGTCTGATATGTGAGACTGCAGTAATTTATAGGCAGGTAGCATATACAGTGAAGATACACTGGTCAGGGGGATGATTCGCATCCTGGCTGTAATGCAGTAGACTGGCACAAGGGTTCATTCCTACTCAGAGCAATGCAGTTTAAAATTTATGAATTGTTTATTTTTGGAATTTTACATTGAAACAGTTAACTGTGGGTACCTGAAACTCTAGAAAGTGAAACCATTGATAAGGGTACTATAAAACTGTAGCACTGGTTCCTTTAGGGAAGATATCTTAAGTTTATTTTCTGTTCATATAACAAAGTACCACAAACAGGATAATTTTTAAAAGTTACTGATTTTGACCCCTGTTTCTGGGAGCTTGTAAGTCCATAATCAAAATGCCAGCATCTTGGTTTCTTGTAAGGACCTTCTTGCCCCCAAAATGTAGCCAAAGGTATCACATGGTCAGAGAGTAGAAACATGCTAATTTGTATCTTGCTTCCTCTTATGAAGCCATTATTGCTCTCATGAGGGCCCCACCCTTATGACCTCATCTAAGTCCTGATTAAAGCCCAAAACTCCTTACCTCCAAATATCAACACATGAATCTGGTGATTAAGCTTCTAACACATGAACTTTTGGGGGACACGTTCCATATGATAGCAAAGGAAAATTGAATAGAAGGGTCGGGGATAGAAATTGGGTGCCCTTTTGTACCTTTTTATATTTTAGTCCATGTATCTGTATTACTTACTTTAAGAATAGATAGGGCTGGGGATGTGGCTTAGTAGTGGAGTGCTTGCCTAGCATGTTCAGGGCCCTGGGTTTAAGCCTCTAATACTGCACAAAAAAAAAAAAAAAAGAAAAGGAGAAAAAGAAAAGAATAAATAGATGAATAAAAAAATAATAATTTAAGAGTCATATTGATTGATGTGCCTGCAGCCTTATCACGGTGGTGTCTGATCCTGTCAGATCTTGGAAGCTGAGTAGGGTTGGGCTTAGTTAGTATTTGAGTGGGATACCGCCTGGGAACATCAGTGCTGTAGGCTTGGCAGAGGGACCTGGCAACCCACTCCCCAAAAACAGCCATTAAAAACCCTAAAAATAGCAGAGAAGCACTGGCAATAATATTTCACCTGTTGTACATAGGATCGCTATGAGTTGGACACTGACTTGATAGCACCTAACAACAACAACAGCAATTGATGTGGGCAGTACTGTAATACATTGTGCATTGTAAATTTAATCTGCAGAAAGTATTTTGGTTCTGGCATATAAAATTTTATGTTTTTATCCATTGCTACCACTCCTTCAGTTGTGTTTTAGTGTTTTGATAACACAGCTCATGGATTTTAAGCCTGAGTACTGTGTTGGCTGTGCTTGGATAACATGTCTTGTGGTTGTATTAATCCTGCATTTTGGTTAGAGGTCAAGTGCAGGAGGAATGCACTTCATTTATTTATTTATTTATTTATTTATTTATTTATTTATTTTGCAGTACTGGGGGTTGAACCCAGGGCCTCTCATTTGCATGCTTTGCAAGTGCTGTACCACTGAGCTGCACCCCCCAGCCCATTTTTTTTTAATTACGCAGACTGCCTCTGGTCTTGAACTTGCACTCCTCCTGCCTCTGCTTTCCGAGTTGTTGGGATTACAGATGTGAGCCACCATGCCCAGGAATGTACTTTAACATGTCACTTGGAAGAATGAATTGGACTGAGGGACCTTCTCCAGTAATATAAGTTAAATATCTCTTAGTTGAAACATTCCAGGACCATAAACATTTCAGATATTGGAGTTCTTTGGATTTTGGAGTATATGTATAAATTTAGAGCATCCCTAATCTAAAAATCCAAAATAGGGAATGCTCAAATGATGCTCAAAAAGTTTTGAATTTTAAATATTTTAGATTTTACTTTTACCTGGACGTTTCGCTTAACTCAAGACTTGGATTCTTGTACGAACTACCTCATACAACCAATTTCCCAGATAAGGACCCAGATTTGACCTTCATCTCCCCCAGATTTGTTTCCACATGACCTTGACCTCCCAGTTCTAAGCAACCAGTGCTATTTATTTATCATTTTTCTCTCACTGTCAGCTTAGAACTGTGAGTCTAAACTTTTCTTTTCACCTAGGATTCTTTACCTGTTTATGTACACATCTCTCTTGTACTTACAGAACTAACATAGTAGAGATATGTGCATTATTAAACGACAGTATGAGTCATATTTAAGAACTTCAGTCCTGTTTTAGAAGCTAGCCACTAGGTGTCCCTCTTGTAAAGTAGTAACAAATCTTTTAGGAATTCAAAAAATTACTTTTTATTCTTTTGATAAATTATAGCATCCTAATTATATTGTAATGATGTGTCCACTCAACTACTTATTTATTTTTCTTTCTGTGATATCAGGGTTGAACCCAGGACCTCACACATACTAGACAAGTATTCTACCACTAAGCCTCCCCCCTTTTTGTTAATTTTTTTTTTTTTTTTTTTTTATCTTGAGACAGGGTCTCAATAAGTTGCACAGGCTACCTCTGGCCTTGAACTTGCAATCCTCCTGCCTCAGCCTTCTGAGTTGGTCGGAGTACAGCGGTATGCCATGGCACCCAGTTTTATTTATTTATTTATTTATTTATTTATTTATTTATTTTTAAGTAGTGGAGATTGAACCAAGAGCCTTCCACATGCTAGGTAAGCACTGTTCCACTGAGTTACATCCCTAACCTGCTGGTGCACGTCTTAAAGCATGAGATTGTTTAAAACATGGTGTCTTTATAAATATAAATAGTATAGGGTTTTACTTCACTACAAAATGGCTTTAGAAAACAGCAAAGGAAAATGAGATGTTGGGTTTAGCAGTTGTGGTCATGAAGGGACAAGTGAATTTTGTAATGTGATTTAGGGGATTGCCTAATAGGTACTTGGTATGGACTTGTTGACTAATTGAATATTTAGCTTTGTGGTTCCTTTACCATAACAGCTTCGGTATAGTTTGATGGAAGAATTTCACAGCAACAATAAGATCTTAGAAAAAGCAGTGTGAAAGAATAGAAGCCTAATGGTTCCCCAGTCAGGTCTTTACTTATTTCAGCCATACAGGAAATGGTAAGGAGTCCCTGTGACAGCATAATGCACATATCTCTACTACGTTAGTTCTGTACAGAGGGTGTGCCTTTTCACAGCAGCAATTAGCCACCATTTATGGAAATAGAAAACAAGGTACTTGATCATCTCTAGTGTCCCCAACCTGATTCAGTTAGAGAGGTCTTTTCCTAGTCACTAAGTCTGGTCCTTCATTATATATATGCCTCTAGAATTTGTCCCTTTCTTTCCATTTCCTTGACTACAGTGTTTATCAACTGATTCTGCTATGCAGGCCCTTCTTGTTTCTCTGTGGACCATTTGAGGAGACCTCTAAGTACCTTTGGTACCTTTCTACCTTTGGTGTCTCTTCACCTTGGTCAGTCTTAAACAGTGCTGCTAGATACATCTTTCTAAAATGTGCCTTTACCATAATAGTCAGCGGGCTGCGATTTAGCTCAGTTGGTAGAGTGCCACTCTGCAGTCTCTGAGGTCCCGAGTTCGATTCCCAGCACCGCAAAAATGGGAGAAGGACGTGGCAACCCACTCCCAAGGCAATCCCGAAACAATCTGCTGTTGAAAACCCTGTGAGGGTTGCTGTGAGTCAGACACGACTCGACGGCACCTAACAACAACAACCATAATAGTCACCCACTCAGAATACTAATGCTTCCGTGTGATAGATACTGCCATTGGCCATGGAGAACAATTGCCACTAGTTGAAATTTGTCATCTCATCTCCTGGCATTTTAGTGTCTGAAGCTTTCAAATGTTTTATCCCTCCCATCATCTGAAATTAATACATTCTCCTTACTCCCACCACCAATTTGAGATTGCTGTCTTTCAGCCAGTTGCAAATACCATTTCACATATTTTTCATTAAGCAAAATAATGTGTCTTCTTGGGTATTTTCTTATTGAAAGAGAAATTATAGGTAATATTTCTTAAATGTTTATTTTGTGTTAAACATGGAAAAATTTAATCTTTATGTATAAGGAAGTTTTCTTGGCATGTTATTTCTGTATGTTTGTTGCTTTATTTGTAAAAGGTAAATAAAAATGCCAGTTTTATATGTAGTGGTTTTCAGTTTAAAAATGCATGTCAGAATTAACTGTGGGACTGTCTCATAATGTAGCTATTTAGGCTTGGCCAACGGAATTGGTAATCATTGGCCTTAAGACATATATTTTTAAAAAGAGTCAGTCGATTCTGATGTTTACCCTTACCTGAAAACAACTGACCTATGTGCTAGTAAGTCACTAATCTTATTCTCATTTCGGTCAGTGGGAAGACAAGTTGGTAAACTCTTAGAGTGTTGTGTATTCAGTGATCTGAGGGTGAGTACACATGGATGCTACAGAATGTCATGCATTCAGAGCAGGAGATGAGAAAGACTTCCCACAGAAGATAGGATTCAGACATATTTTAGAAGAACAAGGGATAGTTTTTATATCTGGGTTTAGATTCAGGTTGAGAGAAAGGTGATCCAGTGATAAGAATATCGGATGTATGAGGATTGAATAGCAATTGACGACAACATAAGGAGCTCTATGTATATAGGGTCTAGAATGGAAGTCAGTAATAGATGGAAGCTGGAGAGAGGCCCACTATGCCATACCAGGGAGTTTGGGTAGAATCACACTTTGAGACCTAGTGCCATGTGTATATACCTGTAATCCCAGCAATTCAGGAGACTAAGCCAGGAGGACTACACTTTTGAGGCCAAAGGCAGCCTATACAACTTAGCAAGACTGTGTCTCAAAAAAGGGTCTTTGGGGTGAAGCTCAGCGGAAGAGCACTTGCCTAGTGTGCATGAGACTCTTAGTTCAATTCCTCAGTACTTAAAAAAAAAAAATCATACTTTGATCACAAAATCTTCCTATTCCTATAGGTGATCCATGTCCAAATACGGATTTTTGGTGTATCCTGACCTTGTTTTTTGTAGTATACTCAACTAGATGCGCCTAGGGTGTTTGTCCTTCTAAATCCTAGAATGTCTTCCTTCTCTGCATTTCCTAGCCATCTATGAAGGTACACATACTAGCTTATCTTCTCCATTATGTTTCCTTTGCCTGAGTTCCTACAGTACATATTTTCCCTATAGTTAGTATGAAACAGATCCCATCATTTAGCTGGTATTCATTTTTGGTATGCATAAATAAGTTCTCCTTTCCTACAGTCCAATATTTTTCAGTAGGGGCTCCATTGGCATTTTGAAATTGACAATTTTTTTGTTGTATAGGACTTTCTCATGCATTACAGGAAGACTGGCATTCCTGGCCCTTGCTCCATAAGTGACTCTGTGCTCCCCAGTCCTGGAATGCTCAAAACTAACCAGGCACTTTCAAATGAATGCCCTTACTCCTACCCACCACCAGTTGATAATGACTTTAGGTGCTCAAGTATTTATGGGTTATGTGAAGGAAAAAATTCTTTTTCATTTCATTCATCACCTGCTACATCCATTTTCTTGAAATACTGTCTACTAAAGCCAATCCACGCAGTCAGTCTGTTTCCTATTATCATGTAGTGGTAGTGCTAATTTTTAAACAGGCAAAATATACAACTGGAACTTTTCAAAGTTTTGTCATAATGATGTGAGACTTAAAACTATAATTTTCATTCTCCTGATTTCTACTTATTTTAATCCATACTAAGTAACTAAACAGATTCTGAGTATTCATGCTTCCAGAAACACTTACCATAGGACTAATCCTAATAAAATAAATTGATTTTAGAAGGAATAGTTGCACTTATTTTTGAGAGACTTTAAATACTCATCAGGAAATACATTTTAAAAGGTTAAATAGCTATGAGTGAAGGCTTATGTAGCTGTTTCATACATTTATTCCTTGAAGGATATGTAAGTGTGGAAGATTTTCTTCAGCTTTAAATTAAAATAAGATTTTGTAGTTGATAGTAAAACAAAATGCTCCTTTTTTTCCTTCCCTGAAATTCCATCAGGTATGATTTGGTGCTTACAAATGTCGTAACAGTTGACAATTTAGTTATTTCTTCCTCTTCTGTTGCTTGTAAATGAAAGATGAAACCCAGAAAGAAGAACGCTTTAATCCCTTCTATCAGTCAACTAGGACACTTGTGTTGCATGAAATAGAACACCCAACTCTGACTGGTTCAAGTTATTCTTAACAAAGGCCTTTTGGCTCTCCTCAGAGTCCAGAGCTAATATAGACTTCAGGATTAGTGCAGTGACTTGATTATAGCATTAGGGACCCACTTTATTTCTGATTCCCCATTGTATCTTCTGATTTTGTTTTTGTTTTTCACTTTTTTGTTATTTTGGTTTTTTGTTTGTTTGTTTGTTTTGGCAGTGGGTTTTGTTTTGGCAGTGCTGAGGATTGAACCCAGGGCTTTCATTGTATCTTCTATGGTGTCAGTTTAATCCTCATGGTCGTGGTATGCAGCTGGTAATAATGTGGGTTAAAGTAAATACTGTGGGTGCCAAAAACTATATACACACATTTTAAGAGATGTTATCTATGTATTACTTTTCAAAGCAGAATTGAATTAGGGTAACACTATGTAGTGTGAAGGCCTGCAGTCGTAGCCCTTTGGAATCTGATTCTGTCAGATCTCGGAAGCTAAGCAGGGTCAGGCCTGGTTAGTACTTGGATGGGAGACCGCCAGGAACACCAGGTGCTGTAGGCTTGGGAGAAGGACCTGGCAACCCCCTCCCAAAAACAATCAGCCATTGAAAACCCTATGAACAGCAGAGAAGCATTGACAATAGTGTTTCCTCTGTTGTACAGAGGGTCGCTATGAGTCGGACCGAATCGACGGCACCTAACAACAACAATAATGTAGTGTCAGGGGCTGGGATTTAGCTCAGTGGGCAGAGCACTGCGCTGCAGTCTCTGAGGTCCCGAGTTCAATTCCCAGCACCGCAAAAATGGGAGAAGGGCCTGGCAATCCACTCCCAAGGCAATCCCAAAACAGAGCCATTGAAAACCCTATGAGGGTCGCTATGAGTCAGATACCGACTCGACGGCACCTAACAACAACAACAATGTAGTGTGACATTCACTCAAAAAATGGCATTAGTCAAATGAATACTAACACCACTATACAACAGATAGGACAAAGAAAATGGCAGAAGCACAATTGTTAAAGGAGCACAAGAACCATTTTGAAGTAGTATTTGAAATTCGTTAATATCATGGAAGTACTGTGACAATGGAGGCATGCGTATACAACAGAACTACCAACACACCTAACAACTGCATGCACTCATGGTAAGTTTGAGGTGCATGGTATCATGTGTGATGTGCACAAGGGAACATCCAGGAGGCCTCACACAGCAGCAAGTGCTGCTGCTTCTGCCATGGTAACCACTTTGAGCACCTCTTATAATTGCAGAAGTCAAACATAACTTGTATTCATCTTTTGTATCAGTTTATATTGTGTATTATAATTTTAATGTAGTTTTTTCCTTTATTATTAGCACTCTCTGTATCCGTAAAGAATACTTCTTGGAACAGGAAATCAAAAATTCACCATGATTAGACCATCTATAGGATCTTCCCAATCCTAAGCCATTGTGTCCAGGCAGATGTTTTGAGCATAATAAAGCCAATAGACACATATTCCTGTAGGGTGGAGATGGGGTCCATTTGTCAAAGTATGGTTATGGATTAGGAAGCGTAGTGATGAGAGGTAGGGATATTTGCCAGGTAGACAATCAAAATGTCCACCAAATCTTTTAAAAAATATTTCAAAATATGGGCCTGGCACAGGAGGTCACATCTGTAATCCCAGTGACTTGGGAGGCAAATCCAGAAGGATCACAGGTTCAAGGCCAGAGGCAGCCTTCATAACTTAATGATACCCTATCTTAAAATACAAAAATAAAAAATGGACTGGGGATGGTGGAGCACTTGCAGTGTATGTGTAAGGCCCTGAGTTCAGCCCCCATGTATTGCAAATAAATAAATAATTTTTAAAAATTATTTCAAAATACGGAGGCAGATATTTAAAATAGGAAACAATTGTGATATATTTGAATTAATAGTATAGAAAAATACGTGGCTTATTATTGAACTTTCATTTCTGGAAAGTTATAATAGTATAATAAAGTGTGGACTGAGTTATACTCTTTAGGTTCAAACACCAGCTTTGCCACTTTCCGACTGAATAATGACCTTAGAGGGGTGTCTTCCTTCCTTCTACTACAATTTTTCCATCTGTAAAATGACATAATATTTACTTCACCAAGTTACAAGGATTAAATGAGTTAATATATGTATATTTTGAACCATGCCTGACATAAAAACACATAATAAACTATTGTTGGACTATTACTACCTAATAGTTTTTTTAAAAAGGACCTACAGGTAGTTTTTATGACCTATAGTTATTTCTAACTTAATTAGTGATAGACTTTTCTGAAAATCAGACAGATGGAAAGTCTAATGTTAGCTTACCTCAATGAGTCTCTTGGTTTCAGTGGAGTCTGTTATTCTAATTTCTGTTGCTGTAACAAAATACCTGAAACCAGGTAATGTATCAAGAACAGAGGTTTATTTTCATGGTTATGGAGGCTAAGAAGTCTTAAACATGGTGCTGACATCTTGTCAGGGCTTCTTGCTGCCTTATAAGGTGGTGGAGGATATCACATGTAAGACAGAGCAAGCTTACCTGACAGAGAGCTCCCTTATATGGCAAATCCACTCCCACATTAGTCCATTAATCCATAAGTGGATTAATCTATTCGTGAGAGTAGAGCCCTCAGTACCCAGTCACCTCCCAAAGGTCCCACCTCTCAATACTGCTGCATTGAGGACTAAGTTTCCAATACATGAACTTTTGGAGGACACATTGAAACTGTAGCATGGAATCACTTGTATTTAAAAATCTGAAGTAAAAATGTCAGGCAGATTTGAACTAGCATGGTATGTCAATGTGATTTTCAAAAATAGTTGGAAATACTAGTATAAACAAGGACTGAAAATCCTGAATCTCCTATATAAAATTGAGTTAAGTAATCTGTTGGTAGATCTCTCAGTCCTTCATTTCACTACTCTTTAAACCTTTTGTGGTGCCTGAACTCCATACTATTTACAAAGCATTCAAGGCCTTTTTCAATCTAGTATTAGTGCACATGTCTAGTTTCCTTTCTAGCCACTAATCACTAAATTTAGTTTAAGTAGTACTAAGCTTCAAATTGAAGACATTGAATTGAATGTAACAACAAGCCAGGTATGGTGCTACATGCCTGTGGTCCAAGGGCGCAGGTGGCTGAGGCAGGAGGATTGCAAGTTTGAAGCCAGCTTGGGCTACATAGGGAGTTGCAGGCCAGCCTGAGCTACGTAGGGAAATCCCATTTTAACCCCCCCCCCCCAATAAAATTTCACAATGGTAACATTCTGAGTGTTTATTCAAAATTCTTAACACTTTATTTACTCATATACTTCTGTGATATAAGTATTCTTGTTATCCCCCTTCTGCTTTGAAAAGGCTGAGGTACAGAGATATTCTCTTGCTCAAGATCACATTAAGTATCACATTGTTAGAATAGGATTCAAACACAAGCCCAATTAACCTCTCTCCCGTTGTAACTCAGGGCATTATAGTATAGTGAACATTATTGCTGTGTACAGTATCAATAAAGAATAGGTACTTTTGTGTGAACATTTTGAATGGAAGGAGGGATACAGTACCTAAGATTGATGTTTGACTCACTGCCCTCAAAAGAAGTCAGTTTTAGGCTTGCCTCTTCTCAGTCTGTGTCCTTTATGCCTGGAGAACCCTCAGAAATGTTCCTTTGAGTAAATGTGTATAATCGGTGATGGAGTAGAATGAAAATTAGTGATTTTTTAAAGAATAGGAATATTCAAGCTCCTCTAAGCATTGTTTTAGAAATATTAGTTCTTAGAATTTAGCCTCCATCTCTAACTCTTAATTGTGCAATATTTCTGAGAAAGATAACTTTGAGGCTAAACATGGCTAAACTTTGAGGGTATCGAAATAACTAGAAGTGTTACCCCAGTTCTCATTCGGTAATAATTTCTAAAATGAAAAGGAAACATGTTACTTGAATACCTCTAATAAGGAAGAAAAATCTTTTTTTGTTTTTGTTTTTTTTAAGACAGAGTCTCATTGTGAAACCTAGACTGGCCTCAGACTTGCTGTGTAGCCCAGCAAGTCTTATTTTTGGTCCTTCTGCCTCAGCCTCCTGAGTGCTGGGATTACAGGCGTACACCACCATGCTCAGTCAGGAATATTTTTAAGCTTAGAAAAAAATAGAATTATCCCTGTCCTTTCTATTGCTGTTATCTAGCACTTCCCCATAAGAACATCTTTGATTTTGCTGATTATGAAAAATAACATCATTATATGAAAAATTTATTTAATGCAAACATTTCTAAGCAAGATTTAAGTCTTTTTATAATGTCAAGAAATAGCAATTGTTAAAAATTTGAGGCATACTTTCATACTTATAAGTACATGATACATAAATATATTTTAAATCTAAATACCAGGATCCAGGCATGGTGGCGCACACCTATAATCCCAGTGGCTCAGGAGGCACAGGCAGGAGAATCGCAAGTTTGAGACCAGAGGCAGTCTGTGTAATTTAGTGAGACGCTGTCTCAAAAAGTAAAAAAATGGGCTGGGGTGCAGCTCAGTGGTCCAGCACTTGCGAAGCATGCAAGTGCGAGTTCATCCCCCAGTACCACAAAAAAAAAAGAAAAAAGAAAAAAGAAAAGTAAATATCATCATTCAATATGCATGTTTTTCTACATCACTGCATATAGTTTTGTCTCTCTTATGGCTACATAACATTCATAATGTAGTAAATATGTAATGAATTTAATCTGTTTCTAATTTTTTCTCATTATTAAATATGCAGTGGACATTTTGTACATATCTCATTACTTACTGATTTCTTTCAGATAAATTCCTGGGAATAAAACTATTGAGGGAAAAATATGTACTTTTTTAAATTATGAGTTTTTATTTGTAGCTTTTATGATCCTGAACTTCCAGAAGCTTGCACCAATTTGTATTCCTCTTAGAAATGGAGAGTGTCCATTTTGCCATGCTTCACTAGTATTTCTAATTTGAAAAACAGCTCTGAAAATCTGAGAAGTAAATAATATTTCAGTGTACATTTCTTTTTTTAATGAGTTGAAACATCTTACTGTAGCATGAGAGCAATACCATTTAAAAAGACCTCATGAGGTGTGATTTGCTTCTTCCTTGAGATTCTGGTAGTGCTTCTGATGTCAGAAATGGCAGCTTTAAGTTATGAAGTCAGAAGAGTAATTGAGTGTATGGGAATGATCCCCTCCCCTCAGAGTGTTTTCATCCACATATTTATTGAAACTGTAGGAGGGAATGATCTTAACAATTTCTAGTAAGTGAAAGTTGTAAATAAATACCCTGAATATACTTACTGAAAATAAGTATGAAGTGATATTTATTTTCTTCATGTAATACATGTGCCATCTAAGTGTTTGTCAGTCTTTTTTTATTATTACTCCTCAAGGAGCCTTTTTAGATATTTTCTTCCCAATCCCTCGGCCACTTCACCCTGCCCCATGTTTCAATATCCTAGAGACACTATATTTCTGTGTATCTACAGTGATCCTTTGGAGGGTACAAACCATTACAGTATCTAAAGATTTTGTTGGCCCTTCAAAGAACCAATTTTTGCCCCCATCGGTGTAATACTGCCCCCATTCAGAACTCATGGAATGTGGATGTGTGGGTTCACACACACATGAACTTCTCTTTGGGGGAGGAGCAGAAAAATTTTGCTATGCGTGAATAATTACTTCAGTTTTATGGGAACCAAAGAAGTCAGTGTTTCTGTTACTTTATCAGTGTCTGGAAAGGAACATTAGGGTTAATAATTTATCATAATTCTTTCATTAGTCTGTTATCAAACTCCAAAGATATGCCATGGAGTACCTAAGTTACCTAGAATATCTAGGCACAATATTTCCCTTCTTGAGAAAGTTGATATGCCAGGGGCAAAATGGCATTATGGTAGTTGAGGCATTTTGTTGTATTTTGGAACAGTAGTCTTAATACATTAGAAGTAATAGTAAGTATTCAAACCTCTATCCCAGTAGTTCTCAAACAGTGGTTTTACCTTTTAGGGGACATTTGCAATGTCTGGGAGCATTTTTAGCTGTCAGAACTTGGGAAGGAGTATTTCTTGTGACATCTAGTGGGTGGAGCCCTGGGATGCTGCTAAACATCCTGCCATTCACTTATGGGACTGTTCCCCCCATAACAAAGAATTATCTGGTCTAAAATGCCAGTACAACCAATGTTGAGAAGCCTTCAGCCCTCCTAATGTTTGTACTTCTTGGAATCTGTCTTTAGTAAATAATTCAAGTAATGTTCTGGAATTTGGGTATATGTGTATTTTTTAAAGTGGGCACATATCCCTATATAACACTATGAAAAATAGGAAGCAAACTTAGTTCTTTTGAGTCTTAGGAAGTGATCTTATTGTTCGTGTCAGGACTTCCATAAATTTCAGAAATGCTAAAGCATCTTTAGAGAGAAAATTAACCTACCCATTTCATGAATTCTTTATAAAACACCCTTTAACTTCTCTTTGCCTACCTTGGATTAAGGTATAGCAGAAAAAATCATCAACTATATCAACAACTTTTATTTCTTACCAGAAAAAATACATCTCAAAAACATGGTAACACGAAGCTAGGTATGGTGCACATACCTCTAATCCCCGTACTCTCACTCAGGAGGCTGAGGCAGAAGGATCAAGAGTTCAGGGCCAGCCTGAGCTGCACAGAGAAACCCCTGCTTCAAAATAAATCAATAAAATTAAAATTAAATGGTAATATATAAGTGGGTTGAATCTAAGTGGGTTTGGTGGTGAGTATTCTTTATATTATTATTCTTCTTTGCTTTTGAAAAATTGCAAGATTACATTTTAAATGAACTTTTCCAATTTTGTTGGCATGTGAAGCTGAATATAGAAATAATTTTATAATAACCATAATTTAACAGTATATATATAATAAAATAATAATAATGACTTCGTTATAACCATAACTAGTTAACTACAGCAAATAAAATGATTTCCAAGGGCTTTTTCTCATTTTGTTTTCGAAATGTTAAGAAGTTTCTGAAAGTATTCAAGGTTTACTGAATATTAAGAAAGGAGAATCATTCTTGAAATTACTCTAGCAATGATTGAGGGGATTAAGTATGATTTACAATTTGACATGATGACAAATTGGTGAACCTTTTCCCCCCTGTAAATTAACATGGAATAATATTTAGAAATAATGCATATTGTGCAATAAGGTTAACAAAATCTGTTTATTTCTTCTTTCTCTCCTCCTCTTCCTCCTCCTCCTCCTCCTCCTCCTCCAGTTGAACCCAGGACACTCCACCACATAGCACACCTCCAACCCCTTTTTTATTTTTTATTTTGAGA
Organism: Pedetes capensis; assembly: GCA_007922755.1. Classification (NCBI taxonomy): domain Eukaryota; kingdom Metazoa; phylum Chordata; class Mammalia; order Rodentia; family Pedetidae; genus Pedetes; species Pedetes capensis. The sequence continues at coordinate 37,611 of VMDO01004775.1, read as the reverse complement.
TAGGGTCTTGCTAAGTTACACAGGCTGCCTCTGACCTTGAACTTGTGATCCTCCTGCCTCAGCCTTCCTAATCATTGGGATTATAGGTATATGCCATGGTGCCTATCTTATTTCTCAAAAAGAGTTAAATGTGGTATCTCTTGGCCTATTGATAGTGATACTGTTATATGCCTGTTTTATGGATAATGAACATGGTAATACATTTTGTTTGTTGGTTGGTTGTTGGTAGGTGCCACCAAGTTAAGTCTGACTTATAGACACCCTTACAGGGTTTTCAATGCCTTACTGTTTCGAGATTGCTTTGGGAATTGATTGCCATGTCCTTCTGATGTTTTGTTTAGGAAGATTTATTTATTTACAAGTAGTTACTGTTGTATTTACATTCAGAATTTTTGAAAAGCTCTTTCCTCTGAGATTTTAAACATCTTGCCTTGAGGTTAATAACGTATGCATTTTGACTTTGTTCCGTCAAAAAAATCCTAACCATGATTGTTTCTTGTATAATAAGTAGCACTATCAGCGTAAGCATAAAATTTGGGGGGTAGGGAAGAGGAAAGGTCAGGCTTGTGCCAGAAACTATCTTGTTATTAAAGAAAATTGCTGTATTCGGATCTGGAATAACTTACCTTAATGGAGGGAGTTTTACATGGGTTTGTAGTCATTGTCTTCTAACAGAAATTTGACTAAATCATATTTGGTGAAAGATAAGACTACTAAATTGTATTTAAAAAGAAAGTTATTTTAGATTTGGGAGCTATACTGCTAAGGAGTAGATTTCAAGAAGGTACTGATCATTGCTTGGAGGAGATGCTGCCAACCATTAGTTTGCCAGTGAGTAGTTAAAAATTTCTTCTCAGGCAGGAAAACATTGTATAAAACCATCATGTAGTAAAGACATTTAAATTTCTGTAATGGATTCAATATTTTGAGCATTAGTTTTTTGAAAAAGGGAATGATGTCTGGTGTTACTATATTTAGATTTGTTAAACAGAACATATGGCCATTTTTTTTCTAAATCAAGCTTTTAGTGAATTATTACTGTAGATTGATACCAAACCAAAGATTAGACCTGAAAGCAAAGGGGCTGTAGCTCAGAGTGCATTTTGCTTAGCAACCAGCTTGTTGTCTACTGTTTTGCTACTGAATGCACGTAGTCATGCCTCAGAAGTATATCTGCAGCCAGCTGGACTCAACTGGACAATACTTCATTCACCTAATTTCCAGACTCGTCAGGCAAAGACATCAGCTCATTGTGTTTAGTCATAAGGAAATTTATTTGTAAACTTTAGTAGCACATTGATCTCAAAAGCCCCTGTACTATGAGAAATTGCCTTCTAATTCAGGAAAGTAAAGTCCTTGGAATTCAAAACTACTTCACTTTTCTCTAACTAACACTTGCAAGTATATTATTTCAAAACATGGCTTCTGAAATCCTGCAAGAGAGCAAATAGCTCGTAATGGAAAAGATAGTGTAAATTCTAAGAATAATTTTAGAAGTATTTTAAAGGGAAAACTCAAAAAAATTGATTTTCATTCAAACTTTGTCTCCCTTGATCCTTACACTATTATTTTCACTCTTAGGAAACAACAGTTTTATTGGCATGTGAAGCTCCAGTTTCCTCAAAGTCAAGCTGAGTACATAGAAAAAAGGTATAGTATCACCACTATCCATTAAGAACTGATTTGTTTTTACTTTGTTGCTGTTGTTAGGTGCCGTCAAGTCGGTATCCGACTCATAGCAACCCTCATAGGGTTTTCAATGGCTGTTTCGGGATTGCCTTGGGAGTGGATTGCCAGGTCCTTCTCCCATTTTTTGTGGTGCTGGGAATTGAACTCGGGACCTCAGAGGCTGCAGCGCAGTGCTCTATCAACTGAGCTAAATCCCAGCCCCCGTTAGGCTCTGTAATTAAAATAAACAGTTAATTAAATGTCTGTCAGTGATAGAATAACTTGTGATATAGTCACACAATGTAATACTAACCAGCACTGAAAATAAATGAACAATACCTGGGTTTATCAGCATGGATGAATCTCAGAAGTAATAGTGAATGAGAAAAGTAAGTTGAGGAAGAATGCATAAAATACGATTCTATTTTTAAGAATTTAAAAAAAAAAATCTCCAGAAAACTAAATGGTATATGTTTCAAGAATAACTACAAAGGCTATAGAACTTTAAGGGAAATGATTAATAACACAGAAATCATGACAGTAATTATTTGAGCAGAGAGCACAGATACTAAGAAGAAGGGTACAATGTGAATCAAGAGGCTAAGTTTCTGTTTCTTAGGCTAAGTGGCTAATAGGAAATGGAAAACTTCCCAGAATTCAACTATGCAAAGGTTTTACTGCAATTTACATTACAGCTGGGCATCATGGCACATGCCAGTACTCTCAGTGACTCAGGAGTCAGAAAAAGGAGGATCATGAGTTTGAGATCAGAGACAGGCTGCATAATTTCACAAAACTTTACCTTATTAAAAAAATTAAAAATGGATTGGGAATGTAGACCAGTGTTAGAGCACTTGCAGAGTATGTGTGAGGCCCTGAGTTCAACCCCCAAGGACCCCAAAAATAAAATAAAATAATCTCTCTCAGAAAACGTTATTTTAGATGTGTACATGTGTATATATGTGTACGTATATGTATTATAATTGGAACTAATTTACATGAAGTTTGCATGAAGTCCTACTTTTTCATATTACAAATATTTTCAAGTATTTAAAATTTTAATGAATGTCTAGTATTTCGTTCCTTGGGTTAGGAAAATTTTAAAGTTGATGTTTAGTATATTTAGTATATATTCATGTTATACATATCCTCTCTGTCATTTTCACATAGATTTTAATGAAGAACTTTGTTTGAAGGTGCATACCAGACAAAAGACAGAGTTTATTTTGCAGATATAAGTATATGCTATTGTTGTTAGGTGGTGGTATCAGGTGCCATCAAGTCATACAACAGATAAAACACCATTGTCGTGCTTCTCTGCTATTCATAGGGTAGTCAATGGCTGACTGTTTTTTGGGAGTGGGTTGCTGGGTCCTTCTCCCAAGCCTACAGCACCTGGTGTTCCCAGGCAGTCTCCCATCCAGGTACTAGCCAGGCCCGACCCTGCTTAGCTTCTGAGATCTTTCAGGATCAGCCGCCACAGTGGTACGGCTGCAGGCAATGAGTTCCATAGCCAGTAGTTTAAATTAGTATGTATAAATCATTGGGAAATGTTACTTTAAAAGTGCCTTAATTTTATTTATGCAGTTTTATATATAAATTTCCAAACATGTATGTATACATAGGAAAGTTGGAATACTTAAAATACTTTATTTCCAGGGAAATTAATATCAATTTCTTAATCCAGTCCTATTATTTAAAATGGGTAACCTTAAACATGCACTGAAGTTAGAATCATCTGAAATCTTTCTTCAGATTATTTTTATTTCTGCAAGTTTCAAATATATTTCATCTTTTTTTCATGTTTGATCATAGATATTGTTATAAAGAGGTTTCATATTTTTATGATTTAAGGAGCTTTTCACATTGTTTTACAAGACCTCGTTGAGTGTGCCTAAGAAGTCTTTTTGTGCTTTTTTTCCTATATAATTTTTGTTTGAAAGGATGTTATGTGTCATATTTTGCAATGAACAAAGTAAAAGATCTTGATTGGTTTCTTAAAACAAAAAAGATATAACATTTAGTAATTCTAACATCTTTAGTAGCAAATTATAAATAATAATTTAACTGTTTTCTTTTTCTTTGTTGGAAAGAGTACCTGATGATAAAACTATTAATGAAATTCTAAAACCTTACATTGATCCTGAAAAGTCTGATCCTGTAATTCGTCAAAGGTATGTTTCAAAAAGCTTTTTACTTTCTGAAGTAATTAAAAATGTTGAAATATTTTTAGGTGCTTATTTATTATAGAAAACCATGGCTGTATTCAAATGCAATGTGTTGTTGCAGTTTAATTTCAGTCCCATTTCCTTGGTGTTTACTGAAGTGATATCAGTCAGTATAAGTAACGGTAGCAGCTAACACTATTTACTAATGTTCCAGACACTCTTCAAAGCAGGTAATTAAAAAATATATTAGTTCAATTAATCAAAATAACCATGTAGTAGACTACTATTATTACCCATTTTACAAATGGGAAAACTGAACCTCAAAGTGATTACATGATCTCATGTAACTAATAAAGAGGGAAACTGAGGTAGAGTCAAAGTATGCACTCTTAACCTTTAAACTAAACTACATTTCGAGTTGAACCAAAATCTCTGAAAATTAAAACTTTCCAAGTAACTGTTAAAGACAGGAAATTCTGTTTTGGCCAAGTCTTCATAGAACTAAGTAGGGTACAGTTTGCCTCCTGTCCAGAAATACAGCATGGACAAAAGTAGTTAACATAGCATAGTGGAAAGATTCAGTCATGGATATCTGGATTTTAATAGCTGGCTCTGTCTCTTATTAACTTTGTGGTCAGGAGCAAATTATTTAACTTCTGGTCCTTTAATTTTTCCATCAGTTAAATGAGAATGATAATACGTACTAGATAGGGTTGTTATGAAGTGTAGAAGAAATAGCCCATAAAAGTTTCTAATACAGAGCCTAGGCAGTGCTCAAAAAAGGAAACTATTATTGGAGTGTGAGTGTGCCTAGGCAGGAACCCAGTTGACTTTATTTTCACCAGATGGTACTTTCCTGGGCTATGAATGCTTAGTTTGGTCCTAGAATAACCTGATGTTTAAAGTTTAGACTCAGTAGATTGTAAAAGGTCTGATCTGATCCAGTTCTAGTTAAGTCTCATTTTTCTGCTATTGAAAAAAGGTAGTACCCCTACTGATCCATCCAGACCCATGTCACATAACAAGCAGTATCTTAGGGACAGCTATGACAGTTGAGTTTCTTTCTTCATAACTGAAGAAATCTAGTTGTTAATTCTGGGCATTATGACAAAATACCTGTCAGTAAATTGGATACATTTAAAAAAATTATTAAGTAAAATAGCTGGTTAATTTGCTGAAATGAATTCTTTTTAAGGTGCTTAATTGGACAAAGGAAAAGGAGGGTAATTTTTTTCAGGTACTTGGTTAGGAAACATCTCCCCTTCTTTTCTGTGCTTGAATAGATAAATTTTAAGTATTATTAGCTGTTCATAACTACTTAATCTTCATAAAGACTTTCTAGAAATATACTAAAAAACAATTTTGCTTCCTGTAATATGACATTTTTATTTCAGGTTGAAAACCTACATTCGCTCTCAGGCTGGGATCCAAATTTTAATGAAAGTTGAAAATATACAGCAAAATTTAGTAAGGTAAAATTGCTTCCCTCTCCATTTCTTTAAATATTTTCTAATTCTGTAATATAATTAAGTAGCTTGATTAGCTTAAGTAGCTCGTTATACTCATTATCTGGCTGTTGACAAAACCTGGACTTACAAAAAAACTTTCAAATTAAATTCTAAAAGAATCACTTACCTTAATATAAATTTGATTGAGAATCATCCTATTTTATATTTTAATATTTTAAAATATTAAATATTTCTAGATATAATTAAAAGATTTCTAAATCCCATGTTAACTTATTTCCAGAAATGTTCTATATGATTGAATTTCAGTGTTTTAAGTTTATACCTTTGGGAGTACAGGAACTTAACATGATCAATAATCATAGGTTGTAAAGAACACTGCACACAAATGTGAAAAAAGCAAGATTCTGACAAACCAAATGAATTGAAAAAGTTCTTAATATAACTGAGCTTTGTTTCTTCATTAATGTCTGTTTGAGATAAATCTCTTGAGAGTCCCCAAAGTGCCTACTTACATGCCAATTATGTGTCCACATACTAGTTGCAAAACATTGTTCTTTAAGTCCTGTGGTACTTATTTTTCTATTTTACGTTATTAACAAAACTACTACATTCAATTCAAAGTATATCTGATCAGTTTCTATGATTTGATTTGCTAACATAGCTTTAGGAGTCCACACTGTGAAAGCAAAGCTAGATTTGAATCCCAACTTTGCCCACTTCTCATTATGTTAACTTTTGTTAATTATATACCCTCATTTGCCTTAGTTGTCCTTATCTCTAAAAGTTGAGATCCTAATAACTGTAAGATTGTCACAAGATTAAAATAACACATGGCATAAATATATGTTTTTAGTACTATTAGTATTACTACTGTTACTTCTACCACAACTACTGATATATATATTCTTAAAAAAGATCTGCACATGTAATGCAAGAACTGTGGCTGTTTTTGGCAGGACTGAGGGGTCTGAACCCAGGGCATCGCACATGATAGGCAAGTGCTATACCATTGAGCTGCACCCCAGCCTATTTTTATTTCTTATCTGCTTGCTAAATTACTTAGGCTGCCTCTGGCCTCAAACTTACCATCCTCCTACCTCCACCTCCTGTGTGGTAGGATTACAGGCATGCACCACTGTGCCCAGCATCCTGACAAGGGATATTAAATACCAAATCATAGCCACTTCTTTTGCCAATGTATCTCAAATACTCCCAACTTTATACCATTAATCATGGTTCATTGATGAAACATTGAAGTCACCACCAGTTACCATGGCGCACACCTGGAATCCCAGCAACTCGGGAGGCAGAGGCAGAAGGATCATAAGTTCAAGACCAGAGGTAGTCTGCACAATTTAGCAAGACCCTGTCTAAAAAAGTGAAAAAAAAATGGGCTGAGGGTGCAGCTCAATAGTACAGCACTTGCAAACATGCAAGTGGAGGCCCTGGGTTCAACCCTCAGTACTACAAAAAGAAAAAGAAAAAGGAAAAGAAAAAGAAAGAGAAAGGAAAGAAAGAAAGATTAAAGTCATGTATCGAATAGTCCTTTCCCTAAGACTTACATATATTTAGATGCATTCATACATTAGCTCCCCTTCTTCTCATAGACTCCCAAATGAGACACAGATAGAAAGATTTTGAAAAGATAGTTATGCAGAGTTAAAATATCCATGTTAACCAAAACCAATACTGTTGAAATTGAGAATCAAATTTGTATGTAATTAACAACAAATACGGATGTAAAAGGTGATGTCTCAGTTTTGTTTAATAAAACCCTAAAGTGAGTTACATATAATTCATGTTTAAACAAAATGATTTCTATCATTCCCCTGAAATTGGCCTCTGGTAATTCATCAAATAATTCTCCCTTCTTTCATTATCCGTGCTTTGTCTTCCACATTCAGTTCTTTGCTTAACATGTACCATATTTTATCTAATTCATTTAAACTTTATTCAAGTTTTACATGATATACATTTGATAAGAATAGTATGGCTTCAGTCTCATAAGCCTACTAAGAGGATACTTCTGAGAGTCTTTATGAGAAGTGAAACATCTTTTAGGTAACCATCTCATCTTCTGTAACTCATAGAAATAACATATATTCTCCCATTCTTCTCCTGATGACCTGGTGACAGTCTCTGTGCAATCGTTTTTAACATTTCTGCACCATCTGAGCATTTGCCAACTCTTAGTCATAGGCTGCTAGTGTGGAGATAATACATAAATTGCTCTAGAAGGAATACAGAAGGGAGACAGTAAAAGTACTATCCATCTTGATTCAGGAAATTCTTATTCTTAAGACCAATAGCAGGGCTGGGTTCAATCTCCACCTCTGCAAAAAGGGGGGAAAAAGCAGAACAAAACAGTAGGAACAAAAACTGAATGCTTTATCATTTCCTTTGATTTTGTTTACTTGCTCTTGAATAAGTGCTAGTAATAGTCATTGGGTACTATTGTTATTGCTACATGAATGGCATTATTTATTTTATTTTTTAAATTAATAGGTACAGATATGAAACACCAAATTACTTTTAAGAATTAAGTAGTAATGCCTCTTTTGGTCTTGGCTTTTGGGTTTTGGTATTGGCTTGACCACAGTCACCTTATTTACCTGTTCTATTAGCCAGATAATTAAACTTTACCAAATCTGAGGCAGGCAATTTTATATCATTTTGGTGTAATTCCTAAATACAAAAGATTTTATTTTTCTTTTGCTTTTGTTTGTTTGATTGGGTAGTTGGTTTATTTTGTTTTGTTGGTTGGTTTGTTGTTTGCAGTTTATTTCCTTTCTTAACTGAAAGGGAAAGTTTATTATATTTCCATTTAAGTCAAAGCAAATTGGGCTGCTGCTAATGAAGAAATAAACAAGCCCATTAGACCAGTCAAGTTTCACTCTGGGGCAGAGTATCACCTTTTCCTAAAACTCAAAGAAATTAAAATGTCATGATAAAAGGTAAATGTAGAATACCGAGTTTATATAATAGAGGACAAACTGCTTCAGCCCAGATAGCAGAAGTATCTACTATTCACGAAGAGGCAAAGAAGGTGGCAATTCCAGCTTGTCCTATAAGACCAAGGTTTTCTTAAACTATGGTAGAAATGCCTATAAGATCCCATGATCTAAAGGGGAACAGTTGAATAAACAACTTTGTGCAGTTGTATAGAAAGAAATCAGGGTACCTAGAAACCAAAACTCAGATACCAAACTGGTAAGACTTGTTTTAACAAAGAATTAAACAAGGTATGCCTAAACCAAAATATAATGTCAAAGTACACTAAAATGAAGGTCAGATGACCTAGTTGAAGATATTTAACTTCTTTGTGCTTCCTTTTCCTTTAAGGTCTTTTACTCTTCCTAATTTTATAACCTTTCTTCTTTAGGGTCCCAGAGAGGACCACACTAGGCCTTGAATTAACCTTTTAATGCCATTTGGGAAGGAATGCTAGATTAGTAAGGTAAAAGGTGAGTGTTGACTATAAGGAATACCTAGACTAGACTGTTTGCATACTAAGCCTGGATCAGACTAACATGAAAGTACCTTGACTCAGTATTACCTGGGTAGAACATGTGACCCCCCCAGATTTCCCCATTTGATTTATTTACTTCATCTAAATGATATATGAGAATACAACCAAAGGAGAGGAAGGGGGAAAAGTTATGACCCAGGCCCAGGGATTTTTGATTTAAAGTTGTCATTCTATTTAGCCTTGAGTAGTGATGACATCATTTGAAGACAATAATAATAATGTCAAAGTTCCAATTGAGTTGGTTTTTATTCTGAAGGTAGGCCTGATTGTTAAATCAGCCTCAAGACATAGTTATCCTAATTTCTAAAGAATCTCCCAATTTTGTATTTTCTAATCATGAACAATGAAATTAGATACTGAAGAAATGTATTTAGACGTAGATTTTTATTTTTTGTAATCAGAAAGAGTCTTAAACCATGTAGTATTCCCTGCATATAATACATTCATACATAGGCTAAGAAGAGCATTTACATTTGATTGTAAACATAATTATAATTATATTATTAAAGGAAAGTGCACTCTAAGAACATCTAACAAACATCATTATAGGTTATAAAGTGTTGTTATTGTTGTTAGGTGCTGTCAAGTCGGAATCCGAATCATAGCGACCCTCATAGGGTTTTTAGTGGCTGACTGTTTCGGGATTGCCTTGGGAGTGGATTGCCAGGCCCTTCTCCCACTTTGCAGTGCAGGGAATTGAACTCAGGACCTCAGAGACTGTAGTGCAGCGCTCTATCAACTGAGCTAAATCCCAGCCCCTATAACGTGTTAGGCGCTAATTTAAGATAAGTATATTAAATGTTAAGTGCCATCGAGTCGTGTCCGACTCGTAGTGACCCTTATAGGGTTTTCAATGGCTGACTGTTTCGGGAATGCCTTGGGAGTGGGTTGCCACATCCTTCTCCCGTTTTTGTGGTGCTGGGAATTGAACTCGGGACCTCAGAGACTGCAGAGCAGCGCTCTACCAACTGAGCTAAATCCCAGCCCCAGTATATTAAATAGGAAGATTTTATTATTTCCTTAAAAAAGTGCTTGAAGGCAGAAATGGGTAGTTTTCTTGTGGCTACTTGATTTTAAGTGCATCATACTACTTGTAGCTTTCCAGTAACTTCTGAGCAAAGTCTTTACCAAATACCTGATGTTGCCAATTTTTCCTGGTTTTATTTTCCATTCCTGGATGGTTTATAGTGTCTCATATGCCTGATCAGCAACAGCAAACTTACATGTTTCTCAAAGGAATTTGCTGCTGATCTGTTCATAAGTTTTCTTTTCAGAATACATAGGATTTGAATTTGACATTTTTGAGACAGGATCTAGCTAGATAGCCCAGGCTGGCCTTGAACCTACAGTCCTCTGACCCAGCTTCCCAAATGCTGGGATTACAGGCATTTGCCACCTGCCCAGCTTGACTCTTAGAAAAGCTAATGTATCTCCTGAAATAAATTCATTATTTGTTCAGCAAACACAACCCACTAAGTCCCAGGTACCATTCTAGACATTGGGGCTGGGGGAATAAAGCAAAGTATGCCTTCTCTTGTAGAATGTACATTCCCAGTAGGTATCTTTCATTTAAGGTGCTTGTAGTAGTAAAACTAAGCATGGCATGTTGCCTCGTTATTTTTTACTACCTTTTTATTCTCAGAAAGGAAATGAGTGGTTTTGAGCCGAAAAAGGCTTCTGTGGTAGTACCAGGCACTGTCAGAGGGTAGGTGTTTTATATTGCTGTTCACTTAAGATATCTCTGACTAAAAAAAAATTATAAAACTGCAAGGTTTGACTCTGTCCATTCAATAGTAATTTTCCAAACTTTAAATGTTAAGCCTAGGTTTTCAATAAAGAAATTCAGGTACATTTTCTGTGTTTACGTTTACTGTGCAGCCTCCACTTCCCTGTTAGGTTGTTGTGCTGTGGGCACTTGCATGTTGCTGTTATACTAAAAGCTATGCCACTGGTATTTCAGTTACCAACAGGGCCACCCACAGTGGACAAGTTTCAGCTGAACTTCCAGACTAAGACAGACTAGGGAGAAGGACCTGGCAGCCTACTCCTGAAACAGGTAGCCACTGAAAACCCTATGAATTGCAGAGAAGCACTGCCAAATGTAGTGCTGGAAAATGAGCTCCCCAGGCTGGAAGGCATTCAAGAAATTATTAGGGAAGAGTTGCCTCCTCAAAGTAGAGTCAACCTTAGTGATGGGAACGGTGTAAAGCCTCTGGGACCTCCAGGTGCTAATGTGGCATGATTCAGAATGAGAAGAAACATAGTGTCTGCAACAGTGGGCTCGAACATAAAAAGATCATGTGCATGGTACAGTGTTGAGTATTAGTTCTGCTGTACTTATGGTCTCTGTGAGTCAGCTCCACCTCAAGGGTACCTAACAACCTACCTGCTGTTTTGGTATTGTTGTACCATCCTGGTTTGGAGTTTTGGTGATTCAGGCAGTTTTCAGGTGATTCCTTTGAAATTGACCTTTAAAACCATTGATTAAGCATATACAGTCTTCCAAGCATAGAATAAAAATTGGGAACTGGGCATAGTGGCATATGCCTTTCATCCCAGCAATCAGAAGGTGAAGATAGGAGGATCTCCAGTTCAGGACCAGAGGCAGCCTGCATAACTTAGTTAGACCTTGACTCAAAAAATAAAAAATGGACTTGGGATTCACCCCAATGTACAGCACTTGCAAAGTATGTGTGAGGGCCTGGGTTCAACCCCCTAGCACTGAGAAAAAAAAAAAATAGGTCTTATACAAGAATAAATAAAATATAGTTCTATTGTAGAGAGGAAAACAGACACACGTATATAGACTATAATAGACCTATGTCTAAGTGCTAAGAGGCTACAGGGAAGGTAGCAACTGTCCTTGCATTATTAGGGGCTTTATAGTAGACATGATATTTGATCCTTATTTAAAAGTGAAGAATCCATGCATGGCAAGAGGCTGGTACAGAGGACCCTAAGACATATAAGGGCATGTTGTATTTAAAAAAAAAAAAAAAGCCCAATAAATGATGTGAGGAGGTTGGAGTCTATAAGTGTGTACAGAGAACTATTTTAAAACTTTTTTAAGTGACATCAATGTGATAAGTCAAAATCCAACACAAATGCTAAGTTTAGATCTCATGTTGGTAGTTGGTTGATGGTAGGTGCTGTCAATTCGGTTCCAATTCTTAGCAACCCTATGTACAACAGAACAAAACACTCCCAGCACTGTGCCATACCATGCTCAGCATTGTCAGTGCTTCTCTGCTGTTCACAGGGTTTTCAGTGGCTGATTATTTTCAGGATTGTTTGGGGAGTGGGCCTCTGGTCCTTCTCCCATAACAATTACGTAATTGCAAATGTCATTGATACAGATATAATTTAGTTTGTCTGGGAACTAATCTCCCAAAGCAAACATAGTAGGGTTAGTTTAGTTTGTGATATTAAATATAAGGAGCAATTCATGAGCTTTGTACTAATGCACATTAGCAGTTTTTATACCATTGACTGCAAAATAATACATGCTTAGAAAAAAATTCACACTTTATTTTTTCCTTCACAGCTTTTTTTTTTTTTCCCCCTCTCTTTTCTACTTTCCCTATCTTCTCTATCCTCAAATCTTTTCAGGGATAAAGATTCTGGAGTAGTACTAGTTTTATGGCCAGATTTCCAGGTTGCCAATTGTGGACCATGTGCCTTGTTCCTATAAACCCCAGTGAATGAACTGTATTCTTTGTTAAGTCCAGGGACTTGGGAGGTGATTCTGACCCAGAGCCGTGAGTGTGCCACTTGAAGTCTCTCTGTGGCTTATCAGGCAGAAGTTAGAAGTGAGCTGGTGACTAATCACAATGTAAGGAGTCTTGGATGAGTGAGAAATTTTGAATTTCTATCTCCATCTCAAACCACCTCAACAATTTTCTCCTAAGAAGCTACAAGTGTATCACTCCCATTTCACCAGTCTTCAAGAATTCCTCTTTGGTCACTAGCAAATGTAAGACACAGAAAGAATACAAATCTACTAAGGCAAAAATCACTGTAAAATGCAGTATATTTCCTTAACAATCACTAGTTTCACATTGGTTTAACTATAGTTTTTTTCTTTACATACTGTTTGGCAAATCTGTCAGTGCTTCATTTGGGGTTTGGGTCAAACAAAAGATTCTGTATTCCTCGGGGCTTTATTTATTTATTTTCTTTTTTGCAGTACTGGGGGTTGAACCCAGGGCCTTACGCTTGCATGCTCTGCAAGTGCTGGACCACTGAACTGCACCCTCAGCCCTTTTTTTTTCTTTTTTTTTTTTCTTTTTACTTTTTGAGACAAGATCTTGCTAAGTTACCTAGACTGCCTCTGGTCTCAAACTAGCAATCCTCCTGCCTCTGCCTCCTAAGCCTTGGGGATTATAGGCGTGCACCACTGCTCCTGGCTTGCTTTTTTAATTTTTTGAAATAAGTTGCAAACATTTCAAACACTGAGTTTCCACATGTCAAAGAAAATTTCCACCCATGGGCTTTTCTTTTGGATTACAAAACTCACTGATGTTTTTTAATATCCTGCCTTTCTTACGTGACAGCAGTTGGCAGTGTATGCCTACACCATGCTCTTACCAAATGTTAGAATAGAACTGAAAGTGTGCCTGCCCCATTAGGACCTCTAGTATCCCATGGGAGTGAAATATTAACTACTATACAGTAGAAAAGCCCACATATCCTGTTCTTCTGAGGCTCCTATAAGCAATGCAACTGAACTGGGTACCATAACCCTCAGTCTTGTTTGGTTTTGGCTCAGATCGAATTAGTTGCACAAAGGAGAATGGGCACTTAGCAATCATAACTTTATAGCAGATACTTCCAACATAATCTTTACATTTGTTAATTTAAGTAATTATCTTGTAAAACTTCTGAACACATATACCATATCTAGCAGGATGAACAGCTCCAAAAAGCAAGAGGTGGTGGAAACAGCAAGCTTGTCAGGTGATCTGTGGGATATTTCCTCACCTTATTCATTAATGCCAAAATTTGCAACTGTCTCATTTTTTAAAGAAAAACTGACACCTTACCCACATTTTAAGATAGCATTAAACCAGATTCCCACTTAGAAACTTCACCAGTTAAAACCACCGTCCATCAGGAAGCTGTTCGGGGCACTGAGACCAGAATTTTGGTGACAGCCTTCAAAGGTACAGAATCATGAGAGTGAAGTGCTTCCTAAGACACCGAATCTTTTGAGGGAAAAGGGATGGATGAGGTGACTGAAGAACACAAGCGAACTAGGGATGCAAGTGGCATGTCGTATAGCCCTTACTAGTGGACAGGCGCCAGACCAACCTGGGCTGAGACCCGAGTGACCCACCATTGTTCCCTTGCCCCTGCTGGCACTCTTGGATCTGGGCTACCTGTTCTTGTAACCAAATCCAGCTGATGCCAGAGTATGGAGGCAAGCTTCAGTTGGCCCTGACCCATGCCACCACCAGGCTTTTGTCCTTCAGTCACATTGGTAGTAGGCAGTTGTAAAAACAAATAGAAATATCATTAAGTCTTGCTGACCAGTTGACTGTAGGGAACAGTGAATAGGAGGCAAAAATGACTAGAACTCCTGGCATGGATGCTGTTTACAGATGAAAGGGAGGCCTACAAAACTTAGGGCATGTTGAGTTTTAGGTAGATCCAGCATCATTTTCTGGAACATTATTTTCAAAAAGAATGATGTTTTTACATTACTCATTTGTTACTAGGATCCCTTCAGTTAAATTATATTCCAGTGAGAGATAATATTGTCCTTCTAGAATACATAATTTATAGAGAAGTAGACCTTCCTATTTTACTTTAAAATGTTCCATATTAGACTTTATAAACCAAAAGTATCATTATTACAAATACTATTTTTTTAAAAATAATAACTGTATTAAGTAATCACTTCTTAAACTTAACACAAATTATGAGATATTCCAAAATACTCCTTTTGCTTTTATCAGAAAATCTATATCCAGGGCTTCAAACACACACAAAATTGGGTTCGGGTCTGGGTGCTGGTTCAGTATGGTAAAATTTAGAGGGTTTGGTTTGGTTCAGGTTTAGGTTTAAATCTATGTGTAAATATCAGGGCTTCCAAACTAAACTTGAACCTGAACTGGAACCTGAACCCAAATTTAATATGTTGGGGGTTTTTTGTTGTGTTTTTTTTTTTCTGTTTGTTTTTTGTATCACTAGTTATTCAAAAATTGAAAAAATTTTATTCATATATCTATGCATACTACTAAAATCCTAAAAGTGGACCCTGTAAATTTTAATATTGAACCGGAACCTAAACTCAGTTTTTCATAGATTTCAAGCTCTGCCTGCATCAAAGATTTTCTGTTAGTCAAGATAGTTGGGCTGGGGATATAGGTTAGAAGTAGAGCACTTGCCTAGCATGCTCAAGGCTGTGGATTTAATCCCCAGCACGGCAATGAACAAATAAAGTCAAAATAATATTTATTTATTTATTTTATTTTATTTAGGTTTTTTTGAGATAGGCCGGATTTGTTGTATAGGCCGGACTGGCCTCAAACTTAAAATCTGCCTACCTGAGCCTCCTAAGTGCTGGGATTACAAGGGTATACCACCATGCCCAGTTTAAAATAGTGTTTTAAAGGTGATAATCCCAGTGACTTGGGAAGCGGCAGCAGGAGGATTGCAAATTCAAGACCAGAGGCAGTCTGCATAATTTAGTGAGACCGTGTCTCAAAAAATAAAAAAAAATGGGCTGAGGGTGCAGCTCAATGGTACAGCATTTGCAAAGCATGCAAATGCAAAGCCCTGGATTCAACCCCCAGTACTGCAAAATAAATAAATAAATAATAAAAGGTGATGAATACCCTGGGAAAGGTCTAAAGTTCTATTTTCCAATCTGAAAGTGGGAATCAAGGCAAGAATGATACTACATTGTTATGAACTTTGTTGTTGTTAGGTGCTATTGAGTCAGGTCCAACTCAATAGTGACCCTATGTACAACAAAACGAAGCACTCCCCAACTCTGTGCCATGCCTGGCACTGTCAGTGTTTCTCTGCTATTCGTAGAGTTTTTCAAGGCAGATTATTTCGAGATTGTTTCAGAAATGAGCTGCCAGGTCCTTCTCCCATTTTTGCAGTGCTGGAGATTAAACCCAGGGAGTCAGAGTACACAGAGCAAGCACTCTACCATCTGAACTAAACCATAGCTCGTTATAAACATTTGAGTTAATTCATGTCAGCTACTTAGCATAGTATGCAGCACACAGCAGATCATTCTCAATAAATAGGTAGACTTCAAGTATTTTGAGTTGTGATTAGAAAAACATTTAGATTAACATCTTACTGAACGTATTACTGAAATGGCTCAGTGAATATAAGAAACACTTATTTTTTAAATTCTGGAGATTACTTCCACAGTAAAAGGAGGAATTCTGTTTAAAATAAAAAATTTCACATAGCTGACAATTGACTGCATTATACATCATCTTTTTTTAAATAACAGCTTCTTTCAACCAAATAATTTCATGTACTTCTGGGAGGGACTGTAAGTTCAATATTAGCTATGCTTCCAACAGGCCACTCACCACTGATTACAAGGGTACATATACCCAATCATGTTAGTTTACATTTCTTTTGACATAAATTGGACATTGGAAGAATATGAAGTTTTAGGAGCTTATGATGTCATCAGCTATTATTTCTACACAAGCAACTACCAAATCCTGCTTTCTGGCTATCTTCATTTACACATCTCATTAAATCTTAAGCTCAGTATGTCTATATCTCATCACAGCTTATCCATTTTTTTCTGACATAGTATGTGTGCTCTTAAGTGGGTTGGTTATGTTCTTGGTATTAGTAAACAGTGAACAAATGATACTACTGATCCAGTTACTGGCACTGCCACTCTTATAGGTATAAGACCTAGGAGCCAAGTGTGTTTGATTTATTCTGGACTTATTCTCCCCTGCCATACTTTCTTATATGATTGACCTCCATAATGAGTCTTGTATATGTCCTTTCCTCTCCATTCTTCTAGCTAGACTATTGTTTATCTATCATGGATCTCTCTATCCCCCAAACTGGGTGTAATTTCTTTATCCTTTGAACTTCAAAAGATGTTTTATACTTCTCATACATTCCTACAATCATGCCTTGTATTTCACCACAATAAAACTTATCCCATATTGATCTCTTTTGAAGACGATGACTGCCTCAAGCAGCTTCATCTTTATATTTCTTATGATGCTGTGTCAGTCCCTTTCCTATAGTAGGATTCGTTGGCACTTTAATTCTGTAAAACAGGGCTTGGGCAACTTTTTCTGTAAATGGAGAGATAGTAAATATTTCTGGGTTTGTGGGCCATGTGGTCAGAGTTAGTCAACTTTGCCATTGTAGTACATAAAGAGTTATAAACTGTGTAAATGAATGGACATGACTATGTTCCAGCAAAACTTAAAAAAAAAAAATAGACAATGGGCTGGGTTTGCCCTGCTGTCCATAGATTGTTGATTAATCCCTGCTCTAAAAGATTTTTTAATTAATAATTTGTGACTTCATAACCAGTTGGTGTGTCATTTAACCAGTTGGGTGTGTCATTTCTCAATATACAAAGAGAGAGATTTTAATAAGGGCCCAGTAGAATTTAAAAGTTACTTCAGAAAAAGTAGTACCTCCTAAGAGGGCAAGATTTTTGATATATAAACCTAACTAAAGTCCTAGTGGGTTAAGATTGATCAAGGCTGCATTTTTCATTCATTCAGTTAATATTCATTGAACCCCTTCCATGTACCACCACAATGCTAAGTGTAAGGATACATAGACATCCAAAAGACAAAACCCCTCAAGAAGTTCACTGTCTAAGAGAAGAAATGGATATGTGGTAAATGCCACAGTAGATACATTTAAAATATAAGGCATAAAGGGTGTCCACTGGAGGGCATGAACATCTTTGCATGGCCATTCCAGACTTATTTTTGGATGGAAGCACAAACCAGTTGCTTTCATTCTGCCTTCAGAAATTGGCATATAAAGCCAAGAATGTGGACTCTAAACCCAAGGCAAAAATCAAAGCATTATCTAGGATTTGGTTTCATGAATATCACAGAAAACTATTACTCTTCCTGAAGGTACTACCCTGTTGTACTCACACAGATTCTATTAGTAGTTTCCTGCTACACGGAGTTAATTAAAAGTTTTGGAACACTTTTGTTTGAAAAGCAACCAGAAATAGTATAAGCTTTCTTTGGATGATTTTATTTCTATGCTGAGAGGATGTTTTTTAAATAAAAAAATTAACGCTACTTTACTTTTTTTGGATCTTTGTGGATATTTAATATGAAACATTTTAAATCATTTTCAGTGAAGTTAAGATAAGATACTTTCCAATGCCCCTTAAGAGAAATTGATTTTGCTTATTTAAAGGCCTTTGGTGAGAACCATCTCCCATATCCCTAACACCCATTCACTAGCAAGCAAAGACCCTCTTCTGTTTTAGAGCAGCACTAACCTCCTGACTCATGTTACTCAAATTCTAGCTGGACTCAGTTCTGCCTGTCAGGACACCAGCTCTCAGCCCTAGTTGATTCTAAGCCAGGTCTCCTGCCTGCCTCACTGCATAGTCTAACCATATTCTGCCTTGCGTTTCATATAGCCCATGGCCCTACTGGCCAGTTTTTCTCCTTTACCATAAACATCTCTCCAGCTGAATATATATTCTTTTCTCAGAAACATGCTTCTTGAATTTCAGTGTCCATCATAATCATCTAGGATACTTATTAAAATGTAGATTTCCAGCCCACCCACAGAAGTTTGGGTTTAGTGATTCTTACATAGAGCCTAGAAATCTACACTTTTTGCAATCTCTGGGGACACTGATCAGTTATTCTTGGGACTATGCTTTGGAAAACACTGGCCTGGTGGTAAACTCTTGGAGGATGTTTTTTAGATCCCATACACTGTCTAACACATTTTCTATAGAATAAGTATTTGATGGATGTTTATTCAGTTGAGTTACCTAAGTTATATAAAGCAATATGTCAATTGATGAGAAGATTTTTTTAAATCAAGGATTTGTACATCCTTAAAGATATTAGCCTTTGCCTAATTGAAAACTAAATGATCTCATTTCAAGCTTACAGAGAAACAACTGAAAAATGTACTTTGAAGATAGTCTAAGTAGGAAATGTATACTATACCTGGGTGCCAAAAAAACATATACACATTTTAAGAAATGTTATTTATGTATTATGTTTTGAAGCTAAATTGAATTACAGTAGCAATATGTAGTATGATGTTCACTCAAAAGGTAGCATGAATCAAATGAATGCTAGAACCACCCTGCCACAGGCAGGGCAGTCAAAGAAAATGGCAGAAGCACAGTTGTCATTGATATAATTATTACAATTTTAATACAGTGTTTTCCTTTCATACAATGTGTATGGGCTGGGGTTTACCTCAGTTGGTAGAATGCTGCTACACATGCCCTGAGGACCTGGGTTTGATCCCCAGCACCACAAAACCAGGAGACAGATGTGGCAGTCCACTCCCGAAGCAATCCCAAAACAAATAGCCATTAAAAACCCTATGAGTGTTGCTATGAGTCAGATACAATTCAGTGGTGACTACCAACCATTCAACCAACAATGTGTATCTTTTTTTTGGCACCCTCTTCACAAGTAGTTAGAATTAAAACCTGGTGTAGTGGTGCATGCCTGTAATCCTAGCACTCAGGAGGCTTAGGCAGGAGAATCATGAGTTTAAGGCCAGTCTGGGATATACTGTGAGACCCTGTCTCAAAAAAATAAAGTTAGGATTAAAAAGTACAATAAAAAGCTTCTATTAGAAAATTGAGCATCTTTAAAGTTAAGATTATTTTGATAGTAATGGCTCCAAGTTAACTATATAGTAGCGAACTTGAAGAAATTCCAGAATTTCTAAGAATAATAGTGACTCTTTCAGGTACCTTTTTTTTTTTTTCCTTCAGTACTAAGGGATGGAACCCAGGGTCTCATGCATGCTGAACAAGTGCTCTACCACTGAGCTGCACCCCCAATCCCGTTTAATATTTTTTATTTTGAGAAAGGGTCTCGCCAAGTTACACAGGCTGCCTCTGCTCCTTGAACTCATGATCCTCCTGCTTCAACCTCCCAAATCACTGGGATTACAGTTGTACAACAGGGCACCTAGCTTTCATGAACTGTTTGGCTAACCCTTAAGCAAAGCTTCTCTGCAAAGTGACACATCCTAATAAAGATTGAAGATGCAGGAATCTGTACTGTCCAGACCCTTGCATTCAGTTTAGCTCCAGGGGTACCTTTTTTTGGCACCCAGGGGAAAGTATGTTTTGTTATCAAGAGTAACACTAAAATTCCCTACATTAATAAAAACAAAGTACATGATGGAGAAGAGATTTGAAAAACCAATTAACACCACAAGTATTCCCACCACAGGGGAAGAGAATACTAATTGTGTAAGGTGCTAGATAGGTTAATTGGCTTGATTGTAATATCATTTCACAGTACATACATATATCAATATATCAAGTTGTATACCTTAACTGAATTGACAAGTTCCTAATTGTCAGTTACCCCTCAGTAAAACTGGGCTGAGTGGTAGTGGTCAAAAGCCAGTCAAAGAGAGGCGGTGAGGCAAGAAACTGACTTCAGAGAGAAACCAAATTATAGTAACAAGGCCCAGATTTGAACTTAGGTCTGGTTGCTTATGAAGCTCATGCTCTTTCTACAAACTAGTTTCATCTTAAGCCATAAGCATAATTCCTAATAAGTATGTCATTTCCTTGCTTGGGGTGCTAAATTACCTTTAGAGTATAAAATTTCTACAGGTTACTAGTGTTGCAATTTATACATTAGAAACATTTTTCCCAATATTTTTATTCATTACAAAACCATGACAGTATCTTTCCTACCATTATACTGATGAGGAAAGCTATGTCCCCTTTAGGAGTCATATCTCTTAAGGACCATTGATAAGGCTGGAATTCATGCCATCTAGACTTAATCAGAAAAGGCTCCAGAGAATAACTTGTAGAACAAATCAGAATCTCAGAAGCCCCTTGCAAAATATTTTAAAATGTATAGTTGGTCAAGTTCTAATGTCATATCCTTAGTTTCATGTCATAGTTAGAGTAGGATAATTTACCAGTGCAGTTCTGAGCTACTGAGCTATGTAAAGTGAGGTGTATGAACAAAGTACAGCAATTCAGTTAATTTGAATTATCGTTATTTTATATGAAAACTAACATAAGGTAAGAAAAAAGTTAGCTTTGGTAAGATGTTTCTAATGTATCTTGGGCATTTTTAACATTAAAGGAAAAAAGAAGAGTTAAAACTGCTGAACTCTTGTACTTAGTTTTATGTGTTTCAGTTTGTGTTTATGTATTTTCTCCTTTTCTGAGTTTTTATTAACAATCTTTTTTTTATTTGTATTTTGAAAGTCAGTTTGTTCACCTGTTTATTCATTCTCCTTCTGTTCTAATAAAGATTAATATTTTAATTTTGTGTTATTTTTAAAGAATTTGATAAGTACAAATCTAAATCAGTTCATAATTCATTCTGGAACCTTACTGAATTCTATTATGTCAGAATAAGCCATATTTTAACAACTGTATTAAGATTTACTTTTTTTAAAAAAGCCAAAGGTTTAACTTGCACATTGAGAATCACTTTATTGCACTTTTACCCAGAAATCTAGGTTGAGAATTAAATACAATTATACTAGAATATAGGGTAAGTGCTGCCTTTGGCAAATAAGTATCAAAAATTATAGAATTTTAGAGTTGGAAAAACTGGAGATCACCTTATTCAGTGACCTTATTTTGTAATAGAAAAATACTATGGCCTCTGGACTGCTGTTAGATTGTTAAATTTGGGAAAATTCAAACTTAGTTTTAATATATTTTAGGAAGTTGAAAAAGTAATAATCCAAGGAAAATCACTGATCTAATGGGAAGTAAAGTGGTCTGCAACCTCTCCTCTTTTAAGTCTATTTTTGAGTTGTGAGTTTTTAAAAAGGCACTCTAATTTGCAAATAAAGTATACAGAAAGAAGTTCAGATTGGCCAGCCTCTTTGAAAGTTAGTAAGAGTGGAGATTAAAAGCACACCCTTGAATATCAGGACAACTTTTGTTTACATAATGTCAGTCACTGTAACACCTGTTTAGCCTACCAAGCCTTGCTGCCCTCATCAGGCCCCTATTTCGCTGCCTGGAGGGGGGTCAGCTAGTGAAGCCAGTGAGGGTGAACAAGTGAAATAACAAGAGGAAATGTCTGAGGAATCCCTGAGGATAAGAGTAAAGACAAATGTTGGTTTCTTAAGTCTTCCAAACCTAAGTAGTTTGTCTTATGGTAGTAGAGTCATTCTACTAATGGGAATGCCAGAGTTGCTGAACTTTCAAAAAGATAAAGCTGTCTGTTAGGATCTTGTGACTTAATGGCTTGCAAAGAAGCTAAAGCCTAAATGTTTTAGGTAGCACAAAGCTGGAATTCTTAAAATTTGCCTCAAGATAATGGAAGCAATCATTCAAAGTACTTTTGAGCCCTTGAAAATAAATGTGTTAATAAAATAATGGTTTGAAGGTTGTACTACAAGTTGTATGTCTACACTTAAAATGTAAAGTACATGTAAAGGCAAATGTGTATTTCAGGGCTTACATAAGTATTATTCTTTGTTATTAAAGAAAAGACTGTCCTAAAGTTAGTAAGAATGTGTTATTTTAAGTAATAAAAATGAAAAACTGATGTGTTCATGCCTTATATAAGTGAGCTAGCAGTTTATTACTGAACCCTCACAGTAACTCTCTGAAATGGTACTGTCATTATCCCCATTTTCAAACATGAAAACTTGTCCAGAATCATAGACCAATGAATGACAGAACCAGAACTTTAATTCAGTGATAGGCTCCCAACCTAGGTAACTACTAAAAGTTACTACTTCATTTAACTAAATTCCAGTTCCATAAAATCTTAACCACATCTGTGTAGACTTCTTTTATGAACAGTTTCCATAATACTTTTTTTTCCCATTACTGGGGGTTGAGCCCATGCCTTGTGCATGTTAGGCAAGCATTCTACCACTGAGATTCACCCTGAGGCCCTTTTTTATTTTTTATTTTGAGACAGTGTCTCACTAAATTTCATAGGCTACTTCTAGCCTCGAACTGGAGATCCTCCTACCTCAGCCTCTCAAATCACTGGGATTACTACTGTCATGTGCCACAATACCCAACCATGATATACTCCATCACTAGCAAATATTGTTGTTGTTAGGTGCCATCGAGTCGGTATCCGACTCATAGCGACCCTCATAGGGCTTTCAATGGCTGTTTCGGGATTGGCTTGGGAGTGGATTGCCAGGTCCTTCTCCCATTTTTGCGGTGCTAGGAATTGAACTCGGGACCTCAGAGACTGCAGCACAGCGCTCTGCCCACTGAGCTAAATCCCAGCCTCATAGCAAATATTAGTGGTATACTAAGATGGTATGGGCTGGGATTTAGCTCGGTTGGTAGAGCACTGCGCTGTAGTCTCTGAGGTCCTGAGTTCAATTCCCAGCACCGCAAAAATGGAAGAAGGACCTGGCAATCCACTCCCAAGGCAATCCCGAAACAGTCAGCCATTGAAAACCCTATGAGGGTCATTGCTATGAGTCAGATACTACACGATGGCACCTAACAACAACAACAAGATTAAATGGTAGAAGAATCTGAGAAATTCAGAATTTCAGTTCAGAGATACTTCAGTGAACTCTGAACTCTTTAGTTAACAGCCTGGGAAGTTTAAAGGCATAAAAGTTTATTGACACTCAATAACAATGTTGCCATGATAGAAATTTGCAGCATAAAAGTCCAGTGATTTTAAGGTAAACAGTAAATAAAATCTAGTGATCCAGTGAAAACCACACAATATATCAGGCGTTCATTGCACTTGAATAAAATATTTTAAGAACGATACATTAGTTGACCCATCTTTAAAATGTTTGCATTCTAAGTGCTTTGCATAGTTCCTGTTTGACATAAAATAGGGACTGATTTTTTTAAGAAAACAAGTATAGTCATTGCAGCTTTAGGATTGAAAGCCCGTGTAACTTCTTACATGCATGTAATTGTTATATGTTTTTGAACATTTGTCTGCTGGGAACATACTTTATATTGTATCAACAATAATATTAGGCTCTGATTCCCATGTGGCTTTTGAATAACTCTTTTTGTTGTTGTTTCTTACTGTTTCATCTTTGGTAATCTAGAGAAACCCAATGCAGATTTAATGCTACAAAAAGAAACAAAATACCTAAAACATTGGGTGTACACTAAAAATTATTTACCAAAAAAATGAAATAAGTAGAAAACATTCCTTTATATTTGAAAAATGTGTTTTACTAGAAGCCTTATGATTCAGTCATAATGCATAGAAGATAAGTTTTTTTTAGGTGAGAAGTTCTTTTGTCATATAGAAGAAAAATTATTGTAAGTATTTATAGGATACCATGTGAAAAGAACCTGTTTGAGAATCCAAGTCTTGTTTTCTTCTAAGAACAGCTTAGTTATGTCAATTTCATATTTTACTTTGTAAGTTTATTTTATGCTCAGGTGTCTAATGTAATCTCATTTTTTTCCTCTTGTGTAATTGCTGCTTTTTTAAGTACTAGTTCTTTCAAAAGGAAATAATGTTTAAAAGACATGAAGCATTAATCTTTGTATGCTGGAACCACTTCTAAAGCATTTTAAGCACATCTGTATTATATTACCCAAGGAAAAGAACCGCGTATGCATTATGTGGTCTCTGGGCACTAAGATGTCTGGTTTAGAAAAATGGATTATTTTGCATTTCAGGTTTCTTTTCAACATAATATTCTTTGATTCTAAACTCAGCATTTAAATTTCAGGGATAGGGCAAGTGGTCGAGAAGCATCCATCAAGTTTTGCTTTTACAGTTGTCTCACTTGTCACCTACTTAAAAATAAATCAGTTTTTATAGCGGGCTTGGCTTTGCATTTTGTTAAGCACTTTGGTTTTCCCTTATTTGAAAACTATTGCATAAGATGAACTTAACACAGAGAAGCTACACCAGAGTTCTTAACAGAGTGCTGCATATCTTAGTCATTCCATGAGTTAGGGTGTGAGTAATTTTTTAAGAAATGCCACATTTTTCGAATGATTTATCTTAAAATTACAGATGTAAATGTATCCCAGTAGTATCCTCACTCTAAAATGTTTGTGTTCTGGTGAACTTTATTGAGCAGGAGAGGAAAGGATGGAGTTATACAACTGAGTATCCCATGTTTTATATGAATGTCGTTTGTCATTGAGAGAGATGGAGAGGACAGCTAGGGAACTTTTGAACTGTATCAGTGGATATGTTCTCAACATTTTCTCCTTTGATGTAAATTGATGTTCACATACCAATATGTTCCTGTATGCCACTGCTAATGAGATATCTGAAATTCCACCCCTTTCTCTTCCATCCTAGAAGGTAAGCAAAAGAGAATGTTATGTGGAGGCATCCTTAGTCAACTCAAACTTACTCTTTTTAAAGTAACAACTTGAGAGTTTCATACCTTAATGAGTGAATATTTGTTATCTAATTACCTGTGGGTCTGTAGCCATAGCACCCTCACATCCAGTCCCTGATCTTGGAAGCTAAAGCAGGGTTGGCCGGGTTAGTCTTTGGATGGGAGACTGCCTGGGAATACGAGGTGCCACAGGCTGGGGAGAAAGACTTGGCAATCCACTCCTGAAATAATCTGCCATTGAAAACCCTATGAATAGCAGAGAAGCACTGACAATAGTGCCCAGCATGTCACAGTGTCAGAGAGTGTTTCATTCTGTGTACACAGGGTCACTATGAGTCAGACCCCACTCAACAGCACCTGCCAACAACAACAATTGCCTGTGGCATATTTAACAGCTATGTCATAGCACTATTATTATTAAACTCTTATTTCTTAAATTGTGAGTGTTATTCCCATTCAGAAACCCAAACCTGTTAAAGTTTTAAAATAAAGGAAGTCAAAATTTAATTGTGTGGCCGTCATAAAGTTCTAGAAACCATTTGTTAGCCAGTTATTTTACTGCAATATATTAGTAGAGATTATCATTAAATAGTTGGTTTTTTAAGGTCCAAAGTAAAGACCTTTGAGGAATGTGAATATCTGAATTTTTACCTGTCACTCTTATCCAAGAAAAGTTCATGACACATTAAACATGGACATTATATAAGTCTTTATTCCTTACTTGGTATGAAAGTAGCTTGTTCTGGAGTTTTCCTAATGTCAAAATATTTCATATAGAAAGCTGACACCCATCTCTCAATATACACGAGAGTTAACTCAAAATGGATAAAAGATCTCAACATAAAACCAGAAACTTTAAAACTTGTAGAAGGCAAGATAGGCAACACACTCCATCATATAGGCTTAGGAAAGTATTTCCTTAATAGGACTCCAGTTGCTCAAGAAATTGCAACAAAAATAGATAAAATGGGATTACATGAAATTAAAAAGCTTCTGCTCAGCAAAAGAAACAATTAACACAGTCAAGGAAACCCCCACGGAATGGGAAAATATCTTCGCATTTTATACATCAGACAAAGGTCTAATTACTAGAATTTATAAAGAACTCAAAAAAAAAAAAAACTCCCCAAAAACCAAACAACCAAATACACAAATGGGCAAAGGAACTGAGTAGACAGTTCTCAAGTGAAGAGGTCCATAAAGCCATGAAACACATGAAAAAATGCCCAACATCCCTAGCCATTAGGGAAATGCAAATCAAAACAACTCTGAGATTTCACCTTACACCAGTAAGAATGGCCAAGATCAATAAAACAAACAACAAATGCTGGCGAGGTTACAGGGGAAAGGGGAACACTCTTACATTGTTGGTGGAGCTGTAAATTGGTGCAACCACTGTGGAAATCAATATGGAGGTACCTTAAAAAACTAAAAATAGATCTACCATATGACCCAGCTATAACACTACTGGGAATTTACCCAAAGGGAGATGGGTCATCATACCACAGAGACACCTGCATCTCCATGTTCAATGCAGTGCTTTTCACAATAACAAGGATATGGAATCAACCAAAGTGCCCTTCAACAGAAGAATGGATTAAAAAAACTATGTCATATATACACAATGGAATACTACTCAGCAATCAAGAAAAATGAAATAAGGTCATTCGCAGCAAAATGGATGGAATTAGAGAAAATTATTTTAAGTGAGCGAGCACAAGCTCAGAAACACCACATGTTCTCACTCATATGAGGGAGCTGATTCAAAATTATAAGAAGGAAAAATCCTATTCAAAGGTCGGATCATAATAAAGGGGGGGGGATAAGAATGGTGTCAGTATAAATGGTCTAGAAAATGTATGTAATTGTTCTAACAAGATAAAACAAAGACCACTACAGGAAAAGTTTCTATCTTAAACAGAACTGGAACCCAAGGACATATAGAAAGATATTACTAAGTAAAAGATAGAGAAGACTTAGATGGGAAACTTAGATGGGAAGGGTGGGAGGGGGGAAGCATAGGAGAGGGTGTGGGGTAACCTATATGAATAATGTTTATCAAAATGCATATATGGAAATGTCACAATGAAAAGCATGTCAAAATCACATTAAGGTGTACATTAAAAATTTCCAATAAAAATATATATATTTCATATATTTTTTGTTTGTTTGTTCATTTGTTTTGATGCAGGTCTTGTTATGTTGCCCAGGCTGGCCTTGAAATCATGATCTTTCAATTTCAGCTTCCCAAGTAGCTAGGATTAAGGTTTATACTACCATGCCTGGCTTGATATACTTGCGGCTTAGTTTTAGAACCTCTGAAATACTAGCTCTTCTACCAGGTTTTCTTAGTGAATGTTAAACTTATAAGGAAATAACTACTAATTAATACATTAATGGCATCATCTTTAACAAAATTAATGTGAAAAACTCTGATGTATTTATTTAAAAGTAATTTTGAATACTAAAGGTGTTTTTGTCTGTTTTTGTTTTGCTGTTTTATTAATAAGATATTACGAACTGGATCCTTATAAAAGTCTCCTAGACAATTTGAGGAACAAAGTGATCATTGAATATCCAACATTACATGTGGTATTGAAAGGATCGAGTAATGACATGACAGTTATTCACCAAGGTAAGTGTACATTTGTAATTACAATGTTAAGAAAAACTAGAGAAATTGAAACAATCATGTGACTGCCCATATTTCTTTGATATATTAGTTTTCCAGTATATTTAAAAACAAAGGAATTTACTCTAGTTAATGATGTAAAAAACCAAACAAGCCGGGCACCGTGGCACATGCCTGTAATCCCAGTGACTCAGGAGGTGGAGGCAGGAGGACTGCACATGCAAGGCCAGAGGCAGCCTGCACAACTTAACAAAACCCTATCTCAACATATAAAGAGGAGGGGTGCAGTTCAATGGTAGAGCACTTATAAAGAATGCACAAGGCCCTGGGTTTAGGCCTTCCAGTACTCCAAAAAAATAGAGAACCAAGCAAATGAGCTACTGTGTCTAACCTGTTCAAGAGCATATAAGCTTATAATAACACTGTTAAATAAATGAATCAAATTGAATGTATAGCTATAAAAGGACATTTTTGCCATATTAGAATTATCCATGATGAGATATACTGACTCTGTAGTTAATTCTTTCTTGAGAGACTCATAAAGTGAGGGGTCACAAAATGTTTTTAATGTCTTACCTTACAACAAGGGGTAATGTTGCATGGAACATTGTGTTTAAAATTTGGCCTGCATTTAGCTAAGCTGTTGCCATTGCCTTGACCCTTTAATCTTCCTTTTTAAACCTACTGGTTTTATTTTCTTTGATTTTGTTTCTTAGACAACATGGGGAAGTATTAGAACTGGAAAAGGTATATGTAAGGATAAAGAGTATATATTTGCAACTCCTTGTTAAAACAAGCTAATTGTATTTCAGAATGCAGCATTCTAAAGGATGAATAAAATTCAGTAATTACGTTAAAAAGGTAAGGGGTATTACTCACCTTAACTGAAAACTATTAGATATCATTTTCAGCTGAAAAATACAGAGATAGGCCAAGTTTCATTGTAACAAATTCCAGAGGAACATAGAATCCTTGTCTTGGGTTTATGTCTTTTTTTAAAATAGTATCATTCAACATATTTGTTTCAGGTTTTGTTGTTAAACTAGTATTACAGGCCTTAGGGTCAATAACCTATGCTGTGAAGAGTTCTCTATACATGTTATATAGGGTTTTTTTCCTGAGCAAAAGTTAATAGCAGAATTTTTTTAAGTGATCACAATGTTCCCAGGGCCACATCTTGAAACTTAAGTTTTAATTAGAAAATGTGAAGTTTTTAACGGCAAATTATGAGCCTTTTAATGTTATGATTATTACTGACTTTGTTTTTCACAATTTGAGAATATCCAATTTTATTTTCTCAAAACAAATTAGGAATTTTAGTTTTAATTGAGTACTTTCACATTTTTTAAACTTTGTAAAGCCTTTTTCTTTAATTCACATAACAAACTTTCTTTCTAAATGTTGGTTTCAGGGAAAGTTTAATAATTTGAGTTACTAGCCAGGGCAAACATTGTCTATGTAAATAAACACTGCACACACAGCTCCTCTTTCACTTTATTTAGGAATAGATATTCAAGTAAGTCTGCCTGTAATGAAGCAATAAGGAAAGACTACTTCAATAGTGTACTTGGAACCTTAAGGAAAATTTGCCTTTTTTATGCCAGATATATGATGTTTGACTTATTGACAGGAACACAGGTGACTCATACTTTCAGTACAAAGAATTATTTACGACTACTCTGTAGCAAAGAACTACATAGGATCTGACAGAATTTAAAAATCACCCCAGACTTGTCACGTATTAAGTTTACACACCTTAACAATGATGCTAGGTCTTCCTGTGTATACATTTCTTTCTGTAAGCATGTCAAGGTGCTTGGTTCTTTGTACATTCTCCCAACATCTGTTATTCTGCAGAGTGGGCCCTTGGTGAGGGAAGAGGATTATATAAGAACCGAGCGTTTTCTTTGGAAAGCCTTAAAATTCTCTTCCTCTGGAGGCAAAAAAAAAAGTTGGATTTTGACCATGAGTTCATAGTACAAGGTGTGTCTTTTCTAGTTTGGGGGGATATGTGTTTCTGGGCTGGGATTCAGTAGTTTATACACTTGATGGTTGTTATAATGTTTGTTATGATTGTGGATTGCCATAAATTTATTTTTTCAAAAGTCTGCCTGTATTAATCAGCAATAGGCAAATTTCCCCCCTACATAAAGAATGAAAAATGTTAATTGTGAAAGGTTAAGAAGTTAAGGTAGCCCACTTGATTGGAGATATAGAGTGCTGATTACGCACTTTATATCAGTTCAGTGGAAAGTACTCAGGATGATACAGCTTGTTTTACAGCCTCTTGTTTGTCAAAGTTAGATTGTTGTTGCTGTTAGGTGCCCTTGAGTTGGGTCTGACTCATAGTGACCCTCATAAGGTTTTCAATGGCTGATTGTTTCAGGATTGCTTCGGAAGGAGATGTGCCACATCCTTCTCCTTCTCCCAGTTTTGCAATGCTGGGGGTTGAAACCAGATCCTCAGAGAGTGCAGAACCAACACTCCACCAACTGAGCTTAAAACCCCAACCCTATAGTTAGATTAGCAGATTTAAATGACTTGATAAAAGCATGCTGTATTTTAGTCTAAAGAAAAAAAAAGAATGAAACCCTATTAAAAGAAGAAAGCTAGGCGACTTAAGTAGCCAAAGAGAAGGAAAAATTTTCCCTACCTTCTTTCAAAGCCCAATTAGTTTAAAAATATTACCAAAATATATTTATCTGATGTTTTAATATAACTCAGGTTTAGAAAATGCCTCTGCCTTTAGAAAAGTAATCCAATCCAAACTTGATCACTTGAACTAGTGAAAATACCTGGCATTGCACCTACTCATATTGGCCTATTGGGCCAATAAATCTTTTCATTTATTCTCCCTCTTTGTCCTCTCCCCATTCCTCCTCACCACTCTTTTCTTCCTTTCCCTTTCAGTGGGTGTCTGGGAGGAGGGATTTCAGGCACATGAATACCTGTGAACTCTATAGTACAGTAAGTGTTATGGTAGAGTTTATATAAACTGCAGAGGAAGCCAGAGGAGAAAACAACATACAGTATTAAAGAGGCACTTGAGAAACAACTAGAGTTTATAAAATTCCACAAGGATGGATACTGTGTCTTAGATGAACTTTATTTTTGTACCTTACTCATAGAAAGGACTTAGTAAATACCAGTTTGGTTACTGATAGAATGTGAAATCTAAGCAAACCCCAAGAAATTTATCAGTTGGAATATAAGGCAGAGGTCCATCCAGGTTTATGGTTCTAGCATCAGCTTTTATGAGCTGTGGGCCCTTGAGCATTCACTCTCTCTCTCTAGGCTTTATCTAGGCTTCTCTCTCTAGGCTTCATCTACCTGGTGGAGATAAACAGCTATAACCCTCAAGCAAAATAATCTATATTTTAATCTTAACAGTTTTCAGGGTGTTTTATGTATTATTTCCTTTTAGGTTCATGATATAATAAAATAAAGCAGTTACTCTGGTTCCTATTTTGAAGATTAAAGAACAGCGCTAAAAGATGGAGGGATGCATAGTTGTCAAACATGCTATGTACTATGAGAATATATAGGGAGAAAAGGTCCAGTTTCTGTTCCTAAGGAACTTTAGTGAGTGAACCAAATGTAGTATTGCTTACCTAAGGCATGACAAGAGCTTCAAAGGAGCCATTTCTGTTCAATCTTCTTTCCAGTGAAAGGAAGGAGACGATGGTTGGCTGGCTAGTCTTCTGTCAGCCCACGTTCATTCAACATACACTGACTCTTAAGTTAAAAAAAAAATGGAAAAATTTATTCCAACCACATGTGGCCAAGCTGTATGATAATAGTGATGTGTTTAGTGGTGTGAGTATGGAATCATAACCACACTGTGAGTGTCCACTCCCAAGTCCTCCACAGAATCAGGAAGGATGTTACCTCACAAAATATAATTGCCACTTTCAGACATCATTTCTCTATTTATTATGGCCAGAATTGTATATCCCGGCTGCCTGGGACATGACATGGTTTGTCTAACCCTGTGAGCAGTGCTGTTGCTATGTATCAGAAGGGAGGAGAGATGAGAGGAAAACAGAACAGGCTAAACAGAAACAGTATAAACATTTGACTTTATGTTTACTTATTTTTTTCCAGTGAAAAGTGAATCTACCAAGAACTTTGGCAATGGAAATTGAACTCTTCTTCTGGAAGAAGGAGTTGAAAATTCCCAGAAAATTGCAGAGGATTATGCTTGACATTAAGCAGGCTGTTGGATGACTGGGGCATTGTCATTGGGTAGTTGGCACTTTTTGTCTAAAAAGTAATTAAATAATATAAACTTTATTTTGTAAACAAAAATGCAATTTTATAGCCTCTTGAATTAATTGATAAGGCTGCTTTTTGCATAATATGAACCCCTTTCTGTACCTGATCAGCTTTACTGGACTTCATCTTTTAATATGCTTAACTCTACAGGTTGAGAACTTTTTTGTTAGTTAGGTTCAAGACCAAACCCAAGGATCACTTATGTCAGCCACAAACTTGGCCTTCTCTTTCATGGAACCTCACTAAAGAAAGTTACTCTACACCATCTAGCCAAGAAGAATTGATTTCCATCAGTTGCCCATTCTTGTCTTTGGGGTTCATATGTAACTTACACCTCTTAAACTTTTATATTTGAAAACTCCCAGGACAATGTCTTATGGAAAGGCTAAGTAAGTACTATTCATTACTACTTTTCATATTCAGTTCAGAAAATCAGCACCACGTTGTTTGAAAAGTCAGTGGTTATGAATTTGGCTCTGCCTATTCACACAATGGGGCTGGGGCTTAACTCTGTTGGTAGAGTGCCCACTCTGCACTCTGTGAAGACACAGGTTTGATCTCCAGCATGGCAAAAATGGGAGAAGGATGTAGCAGTCCACTCCTGAAAATAATCCCATAACAATCAGCCATTGAAAACCCTATGATAGTCTCTGTATGTTAGACCTGACTCAGTGGCATCTACCAACAAACAACAATTCACGCAATGAGCTGTTTCTTATGAATTCTGTGCCTCATTCCATATCTAGTCTACTCTCATTACCACTCAGGGGTGTTGTGATGATCAGTTTGATGCTGTGTTTTGATAAATCTAGCAATAACTAAAGAAAAAACACTTACAGTGTGTTGTTATTGAAATGTGTATATGTATATTTGTGTATATACTTTATGGCAGCTCACATATTGAAATTTTGCTAGTTTTGTCATTTATACAGTTATGAAATTAGAGTATAAGAGAATAAAGAATTATTATATCTGTATTGCTTTAGTGTACATAGTATTTTCAGAACAATGATAACATTAGACATTAATGAAATTCATTTTTAATTTGTAGTTGGAGGACATTTTAGACCAAAAAGAAACCAGAGGCATTAAAGACTCCTAGAAGAAATAGAAGAGTAGAAGGATGAAAAGATAATAAAATAATCATGGGAGAAATTTGTAGAACACAAATATATATCAAGGGTACCAAAAATACATATATACACATGGGGGTGCAGAGAAAAGTATGCACATTTTAAGAGATGTTATCTATGTATTACTCTTCAAAGTTGAATTTAATTATAGTAACAATGTGGAGCATGATGTTTATTCAAAACACAGTGTTAATCCAATGACTGCTAGCACCACCATGCAACAGGCTAGTGCCACCATGCAACAGTCAAAGAAAATGATGGAACCATGATTGTCACTCAAGGAAAATGTCCATTTTGAAGTAGTAGTTGAAATTTGAGAACATTGTGGAAGTACAACAGTGAAGACGAGTATGCAAAAGAACCTCCAACACACTTAACAATTGCATTCATTTGTGATTAGTTTGAAACACATGGTGCTATATGTGATGTACACAAGGGAAGATCCAAGAGGCCTCCCAGCAACAAGACCTGCTATGGTAACCACTTTGAGCACCTCTTGTAATTTGCAGAGGTCAAACATGAATTGTATTCATCTTTTGTTATCGGATATGTTATTACCATTTTGATATAGTTTTTTCTTTCTTACGGTGTGTATACATTTTTTTGCTACTCTCTATATATATCTTGAGATAGAAGTTGGAGAGGAGAATCCAAAAACAATAGTGCCAAAAAAGATCATTGGTATAAAAGTATTAGTGGAAATGTTTAAATTGAGAAATATTTTTGCATCCTAAAACAACTTCAGGAATCTTGATACAGTAAAGAATTTATGTAGAATTACATTGTTTACAATATCACTAGATGGACAACTAAATTGGATTTCAAGGGATTCAAATTTAATCCAAAAGTGAAATGTGTATTACTAAAACAGGCAAGAGACAGGCTGGCTTGAATCAAATGTGTCATACAGCTGTTGGGGAAATTGGGATAAAGTACACAAAAAACATGTGATCTAAATGCCAGGGTAGAGAGGAATTTGCTAACAGTGAAATCTGTTGTGATGTAGTTCCAAAAGTGTTGACTTCCATCTCTCATAGAATTTAAATTGAAAACTGAGTTCACCTAAACATAACTATCAGCTCATTTGATTAATATACATACTATTCCCACAGGATTTATAATGAACATGTGTTTTAGTGAATAACCACGTCAGAGACTTGCAGGGGTGAAAATAGAATAATTCACTGACAGCCCTA
Source organism: Pedetes capensis (assembly GCA_007922755.1). Lineage (NCBI taxonomy): Eukaryota > Metazoa > Chordata > Mammalia > Rodentia > Pedetidae > Pedetes > Pedetes capensis. Next base: position 3,041 of record VMDO01004775.1, on the reverse strand, counting down.
GAATTTTGTAGTATTAAAACCCAGTTTCTTTTTAGAGACCCTTTCACTTTTGGATTCTTGACAGATTCTGATTAGTAAACAAACTCCTGACCCATGTTAAATTCAACATCCTGCATTTTGCTCATGAATCACATTTTAACAGGAAAAAAGCTCCACCTGGCCTTCTTTATTCTTTAAACAGTGATTTCAAAAAGAAAATATGGCTTTACATAATTGCTAATTACTACATATGGGATTAATAGCTATAAATTACAGTAGATAAAACTTGCACCTGTTCCTATTATAAATATAAATTAAACAGTAATATATATTTAAGATTATAAACCATTGTTGAGCTAATTTATTTCTCTGTAGCAAGTAGTTTCAGGTTTCACAAAGTATAATAAAAAGTTAAGCACATAATTATATTGCCAATAATTTATTTTATACATTCTGTTTAATTAGGTTGACATATACTGTATGTTGTATCTACTTGATATTACTCAACTCATCCTACTACCTCATGGATTTTTCTTGATTTAGTGTTAATTTGACAGTATCTAACAACAAAAAATTAATGTAAAGATGCTGGTCTACTTTAATCATACACTGTTCCACTAAAATGTATTAAGCTTATTTTCAGGTATATATTGATGCACCTATTTTCTTTTCTCCTGTGGTGCTGGGGGTTGAACCCAGGGCCTTGTGTGTGCTAGACAAGCATTCTACCACTGAGCTATATCCCCAGTCCATTAATCCATTTTTGGTTATAAACCAATCATCTTTCAGTTGCAAGTGACAAATTCAAACTCCTATCAACAGGCAGTTTATAGGCTCATGTTCGGAGGAACATGAGTATGCTTATATCAAGACACCCAAAGAAATCTTGCCATCCCTGACTCTAGGATCTCCTTCCCCACCCCTGAATTGGTTTTCTCTTCCAGGAAGGTTTCCTCTTTTGAGATACTCTACTTGAGGATGAGGGATGATGTGCTAGGGAGTGTATGGCAGCAGTTGACAGTTCCAGCTTATCTCTTATAACCAGTAACCCAAGGCCTGGCAACAAGCAATATAAAATTTTGGAGAAGTACATTGATTTTGCCCATACTGGATCACAATCTGAGCTCATCAGGAGGAGTTTCCCCCAAAAGAAGGGCAGATTACTAGAAGGAGGAAGGGCACGTGGGGAAGGTAAGGAAAGGTGGTTACTGAGCATATAAAAGTAACACTTGTCCACTACACCCTATTTAAATTTGAGTAGCAAGAGGCTTTTGACTTGGACTAACAGAAGCAAAATTCAAAATTAACCTGCAATTCCTGCTTACTAACACTGCTGCTTTGATTTTCCACTATGGGTGTTTCCCCCATCCATTCATGTTTGACTGCTGGTTCACTCTAGACATCCTTGCTTCCAAGGAGCACTCTGGTTGCACTTCTTAGATCTGTTGGTTTTCTTGGCAGTACATGGAATATTCAGTATTCCTCTCCAGCACTGGAAAAGGACATCATGTTTGGGAGAGTGGTGGGTCAATGAAAAAAAGGAAGACCCTCTACTAGATGGATTGACACGGTGGCTGCAACAGTGGACTTAAACATAAAAAAAAAGATCACGTGCATGAAACAGTGCCAGAAAGTATTTCTATCTGTTGTACATAGGGTCACTATGAGTCAGACCTAACGTGATGGCACCTAAAACAGCTGATTCAATCACATGCATACAGTAACATTTTGTTTTCACCACCAGTTTGGACATTTTTGTGTGTGTGTGATTATTGGGGGTTTAACCTAGGGCCTTGCAAATACTTTGTCAGTGCTCTGCTGTTGGGGTGCACTATCAGCCTATTTTTTATTTTTTGAGTTAGGTTCTCAGTGAGTTATAAAGGCTGCTTCTGGTCTCAAACTCACGATACTCCTGCCTACCCATCCCAAGTTACAAGATGACAGGTGTGTGCCACTGTGCCCAGCTGGACAATTTTTTTTTCCAGTTTAATCAACATATGAGAGACATTCCAAAATTATAGTAGTACTGGGGGGAAATGCTTCAAAAATGAACACACTCTGAATAGAAATTGGTCTTAAATCTTTGAGGGTCTGTACTTCACTACAAGATATTTTCTTTCAGCTTTAGTTATTGAAACCTAAAATGTATGTGCATGTTGTTATTGTTACATGTCATCAAGTTGGATCTGACTCATAGCAACCCTGTGTACCACAGAACAAAACACTCCCCAAATCTGTGCCAGGCATACGATTTTTTATATGATTAAGCCCATTTTTGCAGGTACTATGTCAAATCATCTAGTTGAGGGTCCTCCTTTTTTTCATTGACCTGCCACTTTCCCAAATACAATGTCCTTCTCCTGGGACTAGTCCCTCCTGACAACATGTCCAAAATATGTAACACTATCTAGCCAAACTTGCTTCCAAGGAGCACTCTGGTTGCACTTCCTCTAGGACAGATCTGTTGGTTCTTTTGCAGTCTATAGTATATAGGATACCCATCTTCAGCACTATAATTCAAAAGCATCAATTCTTTTCCTCTCTCCTTTATTCAATGGCCAGCTTTCACAACCACATGATGCAACTGAAAATAGCATGACATGAGTGAGGTTCACCTTCTTCAATGTGACATCTCTACTTTTCAACACCTTAGGACTTTTGCAACAGTTTTTCTCAATGCAATCTATCTTTTTTTTTTTAGTTAGTGTTTTCTTTATTATTTCTGTTTTGTTTTGTTTTGTTTTTTATTAGAAATTTTTAATGCACATCATAATGTGATTCATTTTGACATGCTTTTCATTGTGACAATTTTCATATATGCAATTTGATAAGCATTATTCATATAGGTTACCCCTTACCCTCCTCTATGTTTCCCCCCACCCCCCTTCCTATCTAAGTTTCCCATCCAAGTCTTCTCTATCTTTTATTATATAGTATTTTTCTATATGTCCTTGGGTTCCATTTCTGTTTAAGACAGAAACTTTTCCTGTAGTGGTCTTTGTTTCTATCTTGTTAGAACAATTACATGCGATTTCTAGTCCATTTATATTGACCTCATTCTT